>JAQIWU010000934.1:0-20207 GCA_034696445.1 Isotomiella minor | reverse complement strand
GAATGACTCCAGATTCTAATCCTAATGGAGAAAAGAATTCGTAATTACAGTATTAGCTTCTGACAAATTCACAAGTGATCGTACATTAATGAACAATGTATTTTGCAAAATATGATGCTTTAATCCCTTCTACAAATGTTGTTTCGAATCAATAGGCCTTACTTCCGTGTAGCATAGCTCTAAAATATTGTCGGACTCTTAAAAATAAATCAAAGAGAGACAACAAAAGAGATAAATCGAGATAGCAATAAAGGACTTTGTAAATGGGAAGTGGTGAAAGAGGAGAAGGGAAAAGTACATAGAAATGGAAATGGACTTGGGGAAAGCAAACAAGCACTCAATTCCATTTCTCTCATCTCGTGCTTAATTTGCTCAACAGCCATAGTTGAGACTTCACTACTTCATCCCCTTTTTGTACATCTTTTCTTCCTCCATCTCCCTATCGGCAAAGCAATGACTCCTTTCCAAACGTTATTTAGTTGTAATCCCTGTTTTCTATTTCATTCTCAATGTGGACAGTGAATACAGATTTTGATTTGCTTTCAATTCAAAGTTTTTGAAAATGGAATCAGTTCTTTTCTGTAAGCAGTATTGTAACAGCAATAAATAAACTTTCACCGCATTAGCTTGGAGGGTCATTTCATTTCTATACTCTATTGCTTCCTTTCCCTTCCTTTCTCTCTTTATTTCCGTTTTCATCTTTCCTTATCTACAGATAATTTTCAATCCAATGGAATCCTATTTACGACTTAGTTCCGATCGGACACTGGCTGAAAGTTTGGTCAACTGAAGCAATTGATAAAAGGGGATGGAAGCATTTTTCCATACGATAGACGTTGCTTTCATTCTTTCCATCTACGACTTTCCTTTTGCCAACTTCCTTTTCACATTGCCGTTCTATCGATAGCATCCATTCCCATGCAAATTCCGATTACGTAATACTTCCGGTGAAAATAAGAGGGCACAGTTATTATCGTTAGTCCTTGCTTACGATGAAGGATACACAACTGAAAGTTACAATAGTTGTAACATTCAGGATCGTCTGCACAAAATGTCCAACGTTTACTTAACAGTCCATATAGTCCTTCTAATTGTTGCTTTGCCTGATGCCTAGGGAATTTTTTGACGATTTAAAGTTTTTCATCTGGTCTATTCGTATTCCTTTATCCAAACTGCCTCAACTTTAGGATGAGAAAAACAACGCCAACCGGAATCCCGAATACGAAATGGCGACTGCTCCCTTCCATTAATTATCATCATTCTCTGGCTCTCAAAGGAGTTTAAAATGACGCCAGTTCATGAGCTCAAATGATGCTATCTCCATTAACTCTGGTTCAAGTCAGTGAACATGGTATCTTCTTCTTGCGACGATTCACATCCGTTCGACACAAAATTTGCCATTCATATTCATTGTTCTCAGAAATGGCATAAAATTGCAATAACTTTAAGGAAGGAAGGACGAAATGGGAAATTTAAATTTGCAATGGAAATTTCTTCACAGAGTCGAATATGTTCCTATCTCTGCCAACTGCTCAAAAGAAATTTGAAGATTCCGGAGTCGTTACATTTATTCATACAGTCGAAGTAGGATATTCTCCATTTCATTCAATGCTGAATGAATTCAACACTCTAAGGAGGAAGAAACTTTATCATTTAACCCCCTCACCCGTAATTTTACTCCCACCACCACCATCCTGACAGCATCATATTGTCAGCGGTGTACACAATGTCACACTGATTAACGCCTCAGTCTACTGTTCCACCTGCCTGATTGTCCTTTCATTTCGTTTGCATCAATTGTTCAGGCATAGAAGACCTCATGGGGGTATGAAAGCTGTCAGAATAGACTCAAACTCGAGTTAAAGAAGAACTCATTGAATCTAAGAGTCGAAGTAGTATTGAATTCCTTGTTTAATGCAATATTCTCTCCATTCTGTTTACAAGTCTAGTCCAGTGCAACAAAGGAATCAATAATGAGGGAGGGAGAGAAAGCCAAGCTTGCTGAAGCAAACCACAACCTTTCTATTTGTATCAAATTCACTTCCTCACCTGTCTGTCTTTCTCGTCTCCCCATCCCCACCACCACCATAATGAACACTGCTTTCACCTTCCCTTTCTTTAATCGATAGCTAAACTAAACTCTACTGCAGTAACAGAAGAGTTTTAGTGACTGAGAAACTACTTGGTAGTCGTTTTACAACTTACTTTCGACATTTGTGGCATAAAAATTACCCATTTTGGCTATACTAAAAGACCAATGAAACTTGCCTTGTGACCACATAAAATGTGCGTACACGATCAATATAATATGCATGCGAACACCAATTTCATGGCTCATCAACCTCCGCAGAATGAAGCCTTCATTTTCCCAGGATAAAATTCATATCGATCTGGCCAGCAGCACGCTCTAAAGGATTTGTCTAACACCGACGTCAAACTAATTGAGAACCGGGATCATTATTTTACGATGATAAATGAATTAATAATGCAAAGCTCGCCATAAAATGACGAGGAAGGGAGAGAAGAGAATGAACTTGCGCTATGCAAACTATGTAAAAGATTGAATTTCGTCTTCTCCATTCTTCCTTCCTTCCTGCAGTGAAAGGATACCTGATACCTGCCCTTTTCGATTTCATACTTATTGCTCACTTTTTGATTTGATTATTACCCTGTCCAATTCAATTTACCACCAGAGACAATGGAGAGGAAGGAGATTAAACAATGAGATTATTTTACTCCGTCCGGAGGATTTGAATTGATAATGAACATCTCACGGTTGGACACCAGCCAACCTCTGCCTTCAGGATGATATCACATATTATCTCATATCACACTGATCAAACGAATTGTCAGGTCAGTCATTTTGAAAAAGTGTTTGGAAATACAATGAATTTATCATGCCACTTGTTCAGCATCCACAACTCAAGAAAGTGTCACCTGCCTGACGGTACTAAATATGGACGTGGTGCAATGGTATTCCTAATTAACAAGATTACATAGATTGATGTATTACAGCCACGTGTGTGTATGTACGTATGTAGGCACGTACCTTGTTTGAGCTCGTGGCAGTTAGTTACATCAACTTTTACCAGTGACTTCTGGAGTCATAATGATTTATAGTTATTTCGTGATTCGGACTTGTGATTGTGGCTTTACTTTTGTGCTCTGTAAATCGCTTTATGACTTTGATACGACAACTACACAAACGAACTATAATACAGTCTTATGTTGTAATGCGTTTAACGAAGTTCATGAATCCTTGTCTAATTCTTTCACTTCTTCAGAAAACAAGAAAAATACGGTAGTTTCCTTGATTATGTAGTGGCTGAAGTGAAGCCTTGCCAGTTTAGGCATAAGAACATAGCCACCACCTATTTCTATCTTGGATTTTTCTAGCCTAATATTTACCAGAAAGTAATAATGTCTGGGCTTTGAAAATGAGACTGACTCGTCTCATGTGGAGAAGAAACAAAGTAGACAAGTACTTTCCAAATTTGGAGGCGGATGAGATGACATGGAATTAAAATTTAGGATTACATACATTTAAAATTCAACATAACTATCCAGATTACACCTCGCATTACAAAGGAGATGAGATTATCCAAAGATTTTAAGAAGATAGCTTATTTTGTTTTTTCAAAAGTGAGTGACAGACAGATACGGTCATACTCATGCCTTGTCAGCCACAAAATACAAACAGGGTTTTCAATTCAAATCAACTTTTAGTACCTGGGTCGTGAATCACTTCGAGAATGGATGTCGATGAGATTTTCTCTCCATCTCCTCCCAGAACCTCACACGTGTAAAATCCCTTATCCAACACTTCCAGTTTACGGATTTTTAAGGTCGACCCTACGATCCGGACTGGAGATTTTTTACCCTCAGCAGTCCTACAAGAAAAATGCACAAAAGAGACATTTAGAAATGGGAGCAAGTTGGTCTGTCAGGTGAACAAATGTGGGGGTTTGGGAGACTTTAACTTTGAAAGGAATGAAAGAAAGCAAAGTGTTACACGAACTTTCTCCGGGAGTGTTTTATTCTAATGCGATCCCCTTTCAGTTGACTTTGTACTCCATTTTTGTGCCACTTTATCACTTTTGGAGGTGGAAAGCCTTCTGCCTCACAACTGAAACGAACATCCTCTCCAGCATCTCGAGTAATGTTGGAAAACTTCTTTATGAACCGGAGAAAGTTGGGGTTGTTTGAAGTTATGAGGGGAGGTTCTGCTGTGGATTGCCCACCACTTGTAGGGTGCGGTAAAATATCCTCCGTCCTGTAACAAATAGACAAATATACATTTTTTCACATTTCATTTGTTAACGAGGCCGTGTAACCTTATCCCATAACAGCTAAATTCATAAATCCCCTACACACAACACACCCTCATCTTGTCGATTCGATTTGCGTTAGTTCATAAGGAAATGCAAACATTTTCATTCAAGTTGAAAATATGTTTTTGTTGCTTCAACTGCACAGTCTGTGTCACAGAGTCTCAATGTATAAAATTAGTTTCACTCCTACGGTGGTCTTTCCCTCGTGTCACATGGATGTCATCCTCCATCCTCCATTTAGATTCAATTCTCTCTCTTTTGGTCGGATATGTCATTCCATAAATAGTCGACAAAAAACTATTCCGTCTCATTGTGCATTCCGTCATCCATCCCCTCATATCCCAAAGTCGAAACAACTGAACCAATATTACAGTTCTGCAGCCTCTTGTCGTGTGTGTATGTATTGTAATAAAGATGTCGACTTAACGTGAGCATTGTTTTCCTCTAATGGTACAAAAGAATTTGTCTCCACTGTGGCCAAGGGCAAGACAAGACAAAGTTTAATCTGTCTGACGGAGGTCGATGGGAGTCACAAATAAGTTAACCAGCTTATTAAATGGACACTTTACATGCACTCATTTCACAGATGAAAATCTCTCCCGAGCCTTTTCGAGCCAACATAACGTCAAACGAGGGTAATTACGATGTCTTTCTTAACCCTGGTATCTATATTTCCGCTATTGGTTTTGCTTGAAGTAGAATGACTGGATAAATATATCCTTGGTTAGCTCGCACCTTCTAGGTTTTATTGCTACCTTGCTTCCTTCCTTCATTTTGAGCCAATAAATGCAGGAAGGAGTAATCCTTTGGAATTTAGTGTGGCAAATAACTCTTTCATCCAGCACATTACAATTTACTGCCAGGCAGGAATTAAATGAACTTTAACCGCAGACTCACTCTCATTTCACACGCATGAAGTGGAAATGGAATTGGATGGAATATGTAATAATGCAACGGTATGCAAAGGGAACGGAAGCCAAGTCAGCAAAATAGCTATTTTTCCATTTTGCGAATTGCTTTAGTTTCACATTTTACTTTCATTTCTTCCAGGTCCAATTTTCCCCAACTGAGTAAAGAAATAAAGACGTAATATGAGAATTTATAGCTTTTGGGAATTTTCACGGTGGCGCTGAGAGAGTTACACATCCACATTTCCCCATCACACAGCTCAGTTCATTTCAAAATGCGGAATGGAATGCAAAAACCAAAATGATGATGCCATATCCCTGGTCCCAAAAATACCGTAGGAGAAGAGAACGCAGACATAAAATAAAATACTATTCATAACTTCCGGTATCTTTTATTATGACACTGATGATACGATTGTTACACATGCAGATGTAAAGTCATGTTTCATATCCAACAACCAACCACCCATAACAAGACATCCATTCAGCAACATAATTCAAAACCGAAACTAATACTGATACATTGTAACCTCTGACCGGGGTATGCATACTTTTATATTATTTTTGCACACAACATTATTATCATGATGATTGTCATTATCATCCTTAATATCTTTATTGTAATTTGCCACAAAGCGTATCATCACATCATCGTCATCATTCATTATTATACCTTCACTATTCCACCCTACATTATGTTAATGTCTAAATACATTCAACTTTCTATAATTTATGGGACAAACGTACCGCAATAAACTAAACCCATCGTAAGTAAACAAAAGTCATTTTTGTCTCACTCACAACTTTGTCCGTGCAGTCAACTGAAATAACTGACTTGCAAGTGAACCGAAGGAGGAATTACAGTCAAAAGTAACCTCAAAAGACAAGCTTTCACTGGTGAAAGTCTCTGGCAAATAAATGCAAATAAATGAGAAAGACTAACAAAAAGGAAAAGAGAAACTCTAAAAATAAGAAAACTCAAAGTTTTCTTTGGTTCGTTTCGTGATCACTTGCACTTCCGCTCATTTTATTTTTATTTTTCTTTCCTGTGATTTCCACTTATTTTATTTTATCTCCCTCCACTTCGTTCCTCTTTTCTTTTCCCTCAAGTTTCCTTTTCTTCAACACGCTTTCTTGTGAAATTCAGTTTGCTTGATACTTCACAAAAATCATCTATTTCGCAGCAGCGAGTAAAGTAAAATGTCTTAGGAAAGACAAGGAATGTAAAGAAACGAAGGCAAAGAAACGTCTAAACTTGCACACCCACTGCTGCTACCGATACTAAACTAATATCTTTCCACAGTTGAATTGAGAGTTGGGGGTGGATTTGTGAATCTTGTCCACGTGTCCCACTCCCACAACAAACAACCCACTTCACTCGTCATACCAAAGAATTACTTGACTGCTTTTACTCTACCACCGTTTCTCTTTTCTTTATCTTTTCCCTGTCTTTGACAAACAAGAAAAAAGAAATGGAAACATGCTGACAAGGCTGAGAGAAAGTGTACTAACGGAGTGGAAGACATAAGACTTTGACTGCTGATAAAGTTCATACTAAGGAAATTCATAATTTTTTATTCGTCATCATTATCATGCCAAAGGATCCTGATGAAAGATCCCACATTACAAAGTTGCTGGTTGGTTTGACATTCTCACGCAGGAATAAAGTTTGCCGATGATACATTTTTAGTTATGCACGCAGGTGAGGAAAACTAAACGCTTCCCATCTTTCACCCTCCTAAAGTATTTTGTCATTCAACCGAATACACATCTTTAAAAGGCTGAGTCGACTTGTAAGCTGTGAGACAAGGAAATGATGGTCTCATTCATTTTTTTTCCTCCGGCACAAAATATCCATCATCCAAAGAAACAGTAGTGAGTCGTTGGAAAAGGCGGAGAGAGAGGAAGTGATGAGAAAAAGAGAAAGTGTTCTTCTTTCTTATCTCTGGTGGCCGATGATACTGATAGTGATTGTACTCTGTGAGATGCCAAGGTGGATCAGAAGAGGTACAAAAAATAAAAACTTTTTTGCTTTATCCAGAAGAATGAATACACATCGTTATTATATCGTATGTTGTGGACGGATAGAGAGATGGATGGTTTGTTGTTTCATGTACCAATGTCATGTTGAGTGGTGTATTACTTATTGCAGAGCGTGTGTGTGCTGCTTTCACTTTTTATCACGACTATACTTCCTTCCCTCGAAATGCCACCCTCATCATCACACAGTTCCAAGTACAAACTATATCTTTGGCGAATAAACAAGCTATGTGAATGGATGTCTGTCTTCTTAATGTGGTGGTGGTTGTGCTAACAAAAAAAACAACTTCTTGGACGTTGAGTGGCAAGTAAAGTGAGTGAGATTCAAGCGAAAGGAAGAAGAGTTCTTGGATGGAGAAGAAGATAATAATAATGATGATAGTGGTGATAGCTTTACTACGTTGGTTGCACTACCACTAACTACTGGGAAGGAAGGAGGAAGTGAAGTAGGAACGGCAAACCGGATAGAAATAGGAGGCAGACATAGAAGAGAGTGAAAGTAAGTGGACTTTTTAGTCAAGCACTTTCATGCTCTGCTTTACTTTACAGCGGGATACTTTCATTCTATTCTATATCTTGTGCCTTACAAAGTCCGCTACTGCTCCTTGTCTTGAGGAGTCGGAGTGATCAAAGTAAACGAGGGAGAGAGAGTTGGAGAAAAAATGATTTATTGGAAAGTTGTGAATTTCGGGGTGGAAACTCCATTTTTTACTTGAGAAATGATGTAAAGCGTAGGCAAGACAGGCGATTCCAGATCACTGCCTGATATGAAGAAGTACAGGGGGAGAAAGAAGACGAAGAAGAAGAATTCACCTCTCTTACTCATTCTATTCATTGAACTCTTGCCTCCTCCCTTCCTCAAATCTTTATTGTTATTATTACAGTTACATTGTTAAAGTGGAATTGAAGTGAATTTCCCCAAAAAATCTTACTCAGTTAGCAAAAAAAGTTTAGGAAGAAAATTTGAGCTGTCCAAAATCAAAATGATCAGAAAAAAACATGAAAAGTGTCTTCCCTTTGTTGCTTTCTCTTTTGCAAGTGAAATGTAGAAAAATATTTATTTATAAGGGGAAAACGGATCCGAGGGGACGGTTCATTACACACAAAAGTTGAAATTGCAATGCAATTGCGATCGTAATATTGATGTAAAGTAGATAAGATGTAAAATAAATTGCTTGGTTGAATTTGAAATGGATACATTTATTCAGCTCGAGTGCAAGCCAGTTTTACTTTCAATCCGCCCATTTTTCAGATGAATTTGTACAGCGGTCTCATCCGCTGTCACACCACTGTCACCCATTCAGTGTCACTTCTTGTCACCCTCATGTACATGTATGGAAAGGAGGATGAATCTTTCAAATCGCCTTCTTTGTCATCTGCTGTATACTGCTTCAACTTTCCCTTCCTATAGTTCCTATCAGTCAAGTGTTTAGAAGACAGATAACATTGCGACACTTGGACTGAAAAGAAGACTCGTTCATCTCATCCCATTCAGACTCAAACGCTCCCCCACAGCTTAAGCAACCAGATCTTCCATGCAAAAAAATGAAATATATTTCTTGAAAAATAATAATAGAAACCACTTCCTACTCCAATTTTTTAGTTGGAAATTGTGCGGTTGTTGAAGTCAAGCCAAAACCAAACTTTCATCCTTTTTCTTCAACGACAACGCTATCGAATCGACCAAAAAAAGTTGTACACGCGTGAAAAGGAAGGACAATGTTGAAAGTGATAGATAAGTTTCTTCCTTACCCAGAGATTGAAGAGTCTCCACCCTTGTGTTGACCCCACAAGTCATCCTTTTTGCCATGCCCAGTGGTGGTGGTGGTAGCATGAGTCTCAGTATGGGTGGTCTGCTTCAACCTTTCACCTTCCTCTTCCTCATCATATTCTTCCTCCTCATAATCCTCCTCGTTTGGATCGTACTCTTCAATTCCGGAAGAGGAATGGAATTGCCCAATCATCTCATCTTTAAAGTTTGTGCCCATCGTCATTTCCTTTCCTTGAGGTTGACTTTGGCTGCGGCTATTCCATGCTGTGAAAAAGAAAAATAATAATAAAGAATGTAGTTGTCTCATTAGGAGAAGATGAAGTACAGTCATTTCCAATGTTGAAAGATACTTTACTCGTGTGTCTTTATCTGTCTCAATATTCAAATTCTCTTTTTTGGGGTAGGCGACAGAAAGGAAAGAAACTGTGCCCATAAGTTAACACCAAGTTTGGCTTTTTTGAAAGTCTACAAAAACAGTTCATTAACCATGCTATGTGAAGGTCCTAATTCATTTAAAAGTCTTATTCCGGTCATAAATATCTTTCAAAAATTATTGAACTTAATCAGTACGACAGTTAGTAAGGGAAGTCCTGTCATTCTATGATCCAATATCGTGACGAATGATTCCACTGCAGTAATGGTCTAAACTACTAGCTTAAAATGTGCCAATAAAAGCCTACCAATTTTAAGAAGACAAGACAACACCAACACGTCTCAAGGTACATACAAAAATCCATTAGTTCATACCAGCATTCAATGATATGAACGAGTCTGCCAAATCTTTTGACATGTATTGAAGACGATTAGATAATTATAGCTCTAAAAATGTTAAATTGGACGCAATAAAGAACAGTCGCTACATCATCAAAGGAAAGTTTGTGTCTTAATTAAGTCCATAAAAGAAACCACTAATATTATTGACCTTCAACAGCTTTAGGTTATTTCAAGCATCCAAATTCATACTTTTGACAGGTCGTTTACTGGAAGGTTTTTGCAGATAAGGCAAATCAGCAATATAACCCAACACACTGTACTTTGAATCCTAACCATCATTGTGCCATATTGCTATCTTGGAGGATAGAAACGAGTGATGCTAAACACACCTTTCACCTTTGGGAATATGATCTTCCGTTTACAGTATCCACAAAATGGAAAAAACGAGACGAGGAAGGAATTTTTGAGCCATTTTAAGAAATAATGGAGAGAAAATGAGCCATCACACTGTGTTTGATTGACTGCATAAACTCATTTAAGCCCTTATTCTCATTTGCGTTGTCTCAGCTGCTGCTATTCTTCTGAAGGAATTTTTCTGGTTCCACTTCCTCCTTCTCCCAAAAACATTCATTCTTCTTTCCTTCTCCCTCCCACACTTCCCCCCTTGAGATTGGGTGAGAGAATGAATCTCATTTTACTTTCGTTTTGGCATATACAAGAAAATCAACTAAAGCCTTTTTGTTGATGTAATGCAACTGCAACAAGCAACCCCTTCTCAAACCTTGTTCCACGTTATGCTGCATCGAGTGCTCGGAAGATGAAAATTCCCATCTGAGGAGAAACTCTTTAAATCAGAAAATGACATGAAACTAAACCACAAAAGAAATTTTCTTTACATTCTCTCCCATTCCCTGAGATTAGTGAGTCTCACTCTCTCTTTCCTACGCCTGACACTGACAAGTAAAGTCAAGGATGGTAGTTTTATACTCTGAATTCACATTCCCCTTCATTTCCTTTCTCTTTCTCTTTCGAATATGTAGAAAAGTCTACTACAGTCAGTCGTCGAGTCTTAATATTTTCTCTGGTTGCTTCAGATAGATGCAAGCCAAGTGAACTAAGTCGAGAGCGTGTGTATATTCCAGTCAACTTAACTTCAAGTTAGTTTGGTTGTGGCTGACGAGAGTGGGTGGGTTCGTGGGTGTTGCTTTCTTTACTTGGCTTCCTTTATCAAAATCAAAGTGTGGCGGATGGGGCTTCTCTGTTGTAAGTGAGAATTTAAGTTTCATATTATACGAACCGTTTCCTCTCCTTTATTTGAATCCTCGAGACTTTTTGAAGGAAAAGTTTAATATTACTTTGTACCAACCACCCAACAATCCAACAACTCTAACAAGCAACACAACGACAGAGAAATTGGATTTCTGATCCGATATTTCTGAAAGTCCTGCACTGACTGCTGCTGAATTGTAGTAAGTCAAATGTTCCAAAACAGTCACTCATACAGTCAGCCAGACTGCTTTGTTGTACACTGCTTGTCATCTTGAAAGCTAAGCTGTTTTGTACTGCTCACGCAGTTCTGGGTAGTTTCAAAAGTCAGTGAGTTTCACAATTTGACAAAGCATGAGAAAGTCAAAAAGAAAAACGAAGAAAGCAGAGCTGCAAGTTGGACATGATATCAAAAGGAACAACCAAACAACGCCATGTCGTGCGTGGACTTCTGTTTTTCCATTCCATTGCAAAGGGTTGGTTGTTGCATTTCACTTCAGCTTTCGCTGATTGCGTGACTGTCATTCCCTTTGCACTGATTTTAGTAGATTTCCCCCATTGTGGTTTTGAGCTGATGTGATATGATGCTTTGCGATTATGGGAAAGTGCAAGAAAGTCTGCATTTTTGTTGGAGAAAGAAAAGACGTTGGTAAACCAGATTATTAAGCCTAAAAATTGGAATGGATGATTGCCTCTCTGTTTTAGGAAAAATGCACTGCCTCTTCTGTAAAATAAAACTCTTCTGTTTTCTAGAAAGGTTTGTTTGCTGCACATGGCTGAATGATCGATGCTGATGGGAGTGACAGCTGCGACATGAAATGAAGCAGGAAATTCTATCAGGAAGGAAAAATATTACTTACAAGTTATGCCACTACAGTACATTGCAGCTTAGAGTCAGTCAAACGTGGAGAGAAAGGAGGAACAATGATGAGGAAATAACATATGAAACTGCAACAACGACAATCCAGTAAAATTAATTAGCAACTGCACAACTCATAATTGCATGTGACAGTTTGATTGTACATACTCAAGTAAATTCATGAGGAAGGGCATACATACGATGTAACTTTTCTCTCTACAGCGGAAAGCACGTTTATCCACCCTTTTGCTTCGCTTCCACCTTCAGAAGAAAGTAAAAAGGTAAACTGTCGTGCACAATGTGCAATAAAACAGACGAACGTGTGGAGAGCATGTGTTTAATTTATAAAATTCCTCACTTCGAATATCAACTTTTAGGAAAAAGTGTGAATCCACCCGCAACTTTTGAGAACATGTTGGTATTTAAACAAGTTAAATTCCACAATCAGTCTCTGTCATTGTCGTTTGGATTCAAAAGCAGGATTTGAGAGAAGAGTCTCGTTTCTCTATACTTTCCTAAACTTTACTTGCTTGTTTACTAACTGTCAGTGATTAAGCTCTGTTGAAGGAAGGGAGTGTGAAATCTGAATTTGAATTTGAATGGATTTATATTAGCTGACATTAAATTTGCCGTTTTTGAATGGTTCCCTTTTACTACTCTTTATAGTCAGTCGCTCCCCTTTTTACTTTCACTTTCTTTCTTCCAACTCCACTTCAGTTTTATTTGCTTTTACTCTTTGAAGAGGAAAGGCCAGGCCAAAAGCTAGCAAAACCTTCTCTTCTATTGAGAAAGTTCTCTGCTGTCTGTGTCTGTCAGATGGATTTTGAAGGTACACCTGATTTCTTTCCCATTGTCCCTTTTATGTCGGGTTCACTGAATTAATTTCTTTATTGGTTCTCTGACTGCTTTACTGCATGCGATGGGTTGACTCACTAACTGTTTTATTATAGCAGCAACTTGTTTGAGATTTAAAAATTCAGGACTTGTCAAGTCGCAAAGAATATAATAGAGAGGGAAGGAGGGGAAGTGTGAAGTTCTATTCAACAACTAGTCAATTAAAAATGAGTGTTTTTACGTATGTGTATGCGTCGGCTGTCTCTCTCTCCTTTCTTTTTCTGTTCTTCGTGTCTACTTATATATTCCACACTTCTGCTCATTCTATTCACTATGTTTGCCGTTGGCATTGATTTGTTGGATGTTGTGATTTTATCACGTTCTCAATCTCAACAAGCCTCTTTATTCACACACGAATTAAATGCAAGTTATTCGGGAACGGAGCAAGGGATAAAACTCAACCTCTCAACCACAGACAGATTGATCGAAATCGTATCAAGTGCATTTTCTTCTGTACTTTAAATGCACACAATAATGGTAATGGGAGACAATAAATAAATATTGTGTTACGGTGAAATCTTATTCTTTTTTAAGTTTACTTATTGCAGCATGTCACTATCTGTCTTATTGAATTGCCTGATGCTCTGGCGTTTTGTCTTGATTAAAAGGAAAGCAAACTCATGTCAATTGCCAAACAAGGTTTCTAGATATGGGAAACTGCATTATTGAACCTGACTTAAACCCATAATGGTAATCATTTCAATCAAATACAGCTTTAATTCGCGTACTAGAATTAAAATGTAACAAGATACTGCAATCAAAGTCGATGTTTTAAAGTTGAAAACGGTATGGTACTTACATGAGTGGAAATCTGAATGTGTGAAGCCAAACTGGTCTATAACTTTCTCTCCTTTCACCTTCACAGAAATCATCAATCGGTGTTAGCAATAGGTTACAGCTTGCTATTTACACAGTTGTGGTGAAGTAGGGATTCCTGAAAAAGTAAAAAAGAAAAAAGGCTGGGTTAGAAAGTCAGAGACAAAATGCAATGAGTCAACTGAGTTTGAGGTAGATCCTGTGTGCTTTTACTATGTGCAATTTCACCACCAACCATTCTTAATTTGAGGGAGGAATGGAATCCACTAAACCTAAGCCGTATTTCTAAGCTAAATCCACAACAGAAATTAAGCCCGTTATCTCAACAAACGGGTTTATTATTGTGCGAAGGAGTTGGCTGGCTTTGGGTTTGTTTTCATTCCTTCAAAATTACGTTTACTAAAATCAGAAACCCACCCAAAGCAAACGACAGGAGTAAGATAAGAGTGTGGTGGTGTGGGAGGGAGGCATAATAATAGAGGAACGTAGGAAGGAGTCCATCCACACAGAAACAACTCGTACCAAAATCGGCTTAATGAAAGTAAATCCAGCCAAGCTTAATGACTCACAAAAATAAATCCAAGGAATCCATATTATTCTTTGGCTCTAGTAGGAAAAGTAAAGCGGATGATATGCTACCACCATACGTGCTCTTGTTCTTGTTCAGCCACCTTTGTAATTTTGTGGTAACATAAAACAAGAATTGAACCATAAAATCCGAAATAAAATTTACCATCTACCAGAAATTACTCCTATCTGTTAATGCCAGTATAGCATATCACAGAGAAGATTAATTGGTGACAAACAGACGATTTGTCCAAGCATAAAACACTAAACACTAGAAAAGAATTTTTATTCTGGATCATAAAACTATTTAGAGATTTGTTGGAGTGACATGTCTTACATCATGCAGTTCGTCTTGGTCATTTTCAATTTGACAATGCTGTGTGTTGCAAGTAACGTATTAATGTCAAATAATGTAAAACACAATGACCGTGACAAATCATAAATAGGTTTGTGATAAATCCTTGTAGTAATACAATGGCTATAGCACGCCCACATTAAATTCATATGCATTGGAGTTTGAGAAAGTAATATTCTTTTTCTTTTTTAAAAAGAATGGAACAATTCTTGTTGTCAAACAAGACATAAAATTAAACTAGGAAGGAAATATGAGAACGTTCGTTCCTGCTTTCATCTTTCTTTCTTTTCTACTTATTTCTATGCTCTCCCACTCCCACCCTCCTTCCTTTACACAAGAGTTGGACAGATGGATGGAAAGACGGATGGGAGGTTACTTTACACATCAGTTCTCTCTTGCCTATTGTATACGAAATAATTATTATTTCTGTTATTTGGGTACGTATGCATGCATAGCTCTATTTTATGGAATAGTTAGTGGTACTAAAGGAGGAACATAAATCCCACAAAGTTAACAAGACAGGACACGACGTGACAAAGTAATATGATCGAACCTCTAAAAGAGAGAAAAATAAATGGTTCGAAAATAATATTTTCCTCTCTGTTCGTTCAGTTGGGAAAAAAGTGCGTGTCGTGAAATAAAAACTTGCAATGAGAACAAAAACTTCTTGAAGAGTTCGATTCCCTTTGGTTTTACGGTGTTGAAGATTGGGTTTCATTATACGTTTTGTGACACTTGACTCCGTACTCTTTAAATGCAGGCCAGATAACGTTATAAGATTTACTGCACTAACTGACGGAACTAAAACTTGACAAGTTGGTCGCTCTCTAAAGGAATCTCAGGGTCCTGAGAAATTATCGAACAAGTGACATGGCAGAAGAATAAATGGGATGAGGATTGTGTTATCCGATATGTTAAAGGCTTTCAAGTTAACAGGTGTGAGACTCCATTTTTCCGATTAATTTAACTTTGAATGACATTTTGTTTTTTAAAGTGCATTCAACTTTTCCATGAAGTTTGCGCTTGTGGTGACTCATGAGAGAGTTGTTCCTGCTGTTATTAGCTGCTTCTCATACCACTTTTATGCTTTTTTAGCTTTGCATTGTTCATTTACATTGATCTTTATCAGAAATAGTGTTGGAGTTGGAGAGAATGCATGTGGGAAACAGAGGGAAAGGGGTATTAAAAAAACAATGAAAACAAACCACATTTTGCCAAAAAGAAACCGACGTCGTGACGGTTTACAATCTTTACGATATATCAGTGCAATATCCATCATCAACTCGGTTTGAGAGTACCAGATTCACGAACGTTTCACACTCAAATTATAGGTTTCAACATGGGAAATCGTCCCGAACTGAGTTTTGACTCCGAGATAAAAGTGGAAATTCAAAGGCACTTTCTTTCTGTCCTTTCATCTTTCCATATTCCGATTTCTTTCATTTCAGCCATCAAAATGGAAAGTGTGAAAGTAAAGTGCTGTAAGTAAAAGTAAGTGATGAAGAAGTAATCTGATTTTGGGTAAAATTCTAATTTCAATTTCTCACTTGAAAGGAGAATGCCAATTTATTTGAAGTCGTCATGAATTTACTTATCAGAAAAGAGAAGCGAGGAAGTGAAGGAAAAGTGAAGGGGGGAATTGGACTGCTGGTTTCCTGTTTTGAAATCATTCTACTATTTCCTACATCAAGCAATATTTTAGGGGTGAATGAAAGTGGTTGCTTTTATGCCTACAACTTTCTCCTTGTTCAGCTAATCAACCAAGTGGGGTGTCTTAAGAAGGTGTACAAGGCACAAATGGCCAGGTAATTGGATGAGGGGGAGAAAGTGAGAGAGAGTGAACTTTCAAAATACTTCATCTTCTCCTAAATGAAGCCAATTAATAATAGAACTTCATTTTACCAAGTATTATAAGCAAAATGTCTTCCGAAGCACAATTACTCAGAGAGTAGTTTGCTGCTACTGTATTGCGCCGTTTCTTTCTTTTGGGCTCCATTATTTGCTTTCAGATAAGGCAACGATAACACAAGGAAAAGAAGGAAGGAGTGAACGATATGAAATGAATTGACGGCTCTTCAGCTCCAGGCTTCAATCTAGATGGAAATGGAGGCTTGTTTGCTTTTCACTTTTGTGGGGGAGGCCGAGTCTCTCAGGGCTGAGCTGAGTTGACAGGCAGATGACAAAGGATGAGTCACCATTTCAAATAATTAAATTCACAGTTGATGAGTTCCTCCGATCTGACATTTACTTTGTACCACTACCACGCAGTCACTTTTCACGCACATATAAGTTGAATTTAAATTGTGCCATCTACTTCAGAAGAGGTCCATATTTTAAAAGGATTCTTTACAGGGTTGCATGCATGTACATTTCATAGACCGCAAGGATTTACAAAAGTCGATTGATTGATTGAAGTGAAGTCATATTAAAATCTCATCAAACACTGACAGAGAGAAAGCAAGAGAAGGGTTGCAGTATTGTAAGGGTAAAAGTGAACCTGCCTCCACTGCAACTCTCGACAATTATTCAATTTTCTCTCCTCTCTCTCTCTATATAAATAACTGCCTTCTGCATCTGAATTCATGACAATGACAAGTCAAAAACCATTTTGCTTGTACCAACTAAACGAGGTATCACGAATTGATGACTAATAATTCTCCTCGTAATCATATTGGCCTCAGTGGTAGCAGTACAACGATAAGCCTTGCAGATAAAACATTGTGCATTGCAATGCTTAACGACTACTGGAGAGATTGTGGTATTGAAACTTGCACAAAGAGACCCACACTTTATGAAAAGATACTTTTGAAGTTCCAGATTCCAGCACTGTTTGCTTTTGCCATTCGAAGAAAGAAAGACGAAAGACATGATCTTAAAGACTTGGATGATTATAATTTTGAAATCGTGGTTGAACTGTTTTCTTATCCCAACATTGCAGCATTGTGAGTGAGTCAATTTTGCCGAGTCAAAATAATCCCACCAGGAGGGGACTATGACTATACTGAATTCATACCCCACTCCATTATCTACCATATTTCTGTTTGTGGGAGGTCTATATAATAAGAAGAAAAGACATGGACCCTGAATGTAAATTGATGATCCATTGATACCAGAAATCCATAAGTCATCTTACTTCCACCTCAATTTTTGATCCCTCTTTCCTTCCTTTTCTCCACAGTCAGCACTATGTTAGGTCAATACAAGCGTCTCGTCTGGTGCGTGTAAGTAAAAGTTGAAATCATAAATATTCTTAATGCCTTTTACCGTCATCGTCGTGGTTCGAGCCTTAAAATAACAACCAACCCCCTAAAAAGAAGCCTCTTTTAGTGTACACAAAACGCAATGACTATTTTCATTTTCCCTTACCAAAAGAATGCTCTCTGTGCATTTGATGTGTTTAAAGAATAAATCAAAGAGATTTAATCAAATCAGATATGCCACAACTTTTTCACTTTTCTCCAGAAATTCATACTGCGGTAAGAAAAGGGCAATGTCATGAGAGGTTTACAAATTATTTCTGTTTTTGAGTGTGGAGAAATGGACTCTTAAAACATGCAACGTGAATTGTTGCATGCAACGCACGCAATCGAAATTGAAGATTGTCCACGCTAGCAATCCTATCTATCTGTCCTTACTCCCTTCGTCGTGAAGAATTATTCTACAAGTGTGCATAATTGATAATTGATTTTTATGCATCGTTATCCAACTTTTCACTTTGGGCTTCACAAGAACTCCCCCACTTGTACCTGGAATTGGGATTATCCATCCCTTTGGGAGCAAAGAAAGGTTATTTTGACTACCCTACTTTGTTTGTTGATGTGGGAGCACCCTTTTATGTGTACCCTAAAAACTAATAATTCATAATTTAAATATGGCCCAACTTGTGGCATGTTCACTTGTCGTATTCAAGGTAAATAACAGCCTTCTGCTTCAACCATGGTGGTTCAAGAAATCCTACGTTCTCCAGGAGTGAGACTCCAGCAAAAAAGTCCTGACTGACTGAGGTGAGTGCTCGTATAAGAAAAAGGTTAGTAGGTATAATGAGAGATTATTTATGGGTCTGGTGTGGCAGTAAGTTAGGCTGTAATTTAAATGTTGATTGGTTGATTTGGTTGTACATTATTTTCTCACTCGTAATGACCAATTTATACAATTTTTTTAGATTTATTGACATTCATAAGCACCAGAGAGTTAATTCTTCAACAGGTGTGGTCGTCGTTTATTACATGTAGTAATAACCAAACTTATGCCAAGTCGTCTTTATGCCTCACACACTATGTCTATTTCTCTTCCGTTTACTGCCAACTCGACAATTACAATTGCCTGTTTCTTAAACACTTATCGAGAGTTTATTATATACGCAACAATGGAGAACCTCTAATGCTCAAACATACCAAGGCAAGTCGGACTTGAGAGAAAGATCAACAAAGACACCTTCTTAACTCAACAGCTTTGACGATTCGTTTTCATTTTTTGATTTCATGGTCCATACAAGCAAAAGCAGTAAAAGCTAAAACATGCTAAAGACGTGTTTTCATTAGCATAGCGAAATGTCCAATGTTCCCAAGATGAGATGATGATAATTTTTCCTTGTCTGCTTTAAACAAATGGCTCAACTTTGCAACAACATTGCAATTATATTACTCTTATTATATTTCACCTAACCCAAAAAGTCTACATTTTTTGCTTCTCACGGAGTATATGGATTACAATTTATTACAAAAACGTTGTACCCTAGAACAAAGCGATTATTTCACCATGCAGTAAATTACTTTGCAAACCAGAGCGAAAAGTGTTTTTCCTGTCTGAGAAAGTCGTTGGTGCAATTTGAGCCACTTTATAATGCAGAACGTTTTTGCTCGTGGGAAAGAAAAGGAAACACATTTCCAGGAGTAAACTAAACTAAGTATTTCACATCACGTGTAAAATGAGACATTACCTTATTTTTATCCTTCTCAGTCAGATCCTCCAATATATGCAAATCCAAGTGCAGTCTTTCACAAATAATGCATCTGCCAAAGAGGGTGAATGGAAATATCTGTTTCACTCAAGTGAAGAAGTAAAAAAGTTCTTTCGCAGAGTTGTAAATACGGGCAGTCACATCATCATTACCCTCCTGCAATATGAGGTTTCTCTAAAATGTGTCTGAAAAATTCCTCACGTTATATTTTTTTCACTGCCAATGCCAAAACAGGGAGAGAGGGAGAGATGCAGATACAAACAGCAGAACAGGAAATTCTCTCTTTTTATAAACCATCTAAAACCATTAAATTACAACCATAAAGTGCGTAACTTCTCCACACAGTCACAAACTACACCAAACCAAACCAACCACCACGGTGGTGTCGTCAGGTAAAGTGTGCATATTGTAAACTTTTTTGAACACGGAAATCGACTCAACTTTTAAACTTTCACAACCAAAGCTAAATATTCATTCTCATTCAGTTAATGAAATTACACTTTTCCAGCATCAACTATCAAGAACAATACAGTTTTTTAAATACGAGAAGTGCTTTTTGCCTTTTGTTTATATCCTGGTACAACAACTCTCTCTCTCTCTTACTTTAGAGTTGTGCCATTTATATTCACTGGTCTGAAGAAGAAGAAGTTCAGGTTGTTTTGTATTTTGACATGTCTAATTGAAATACTTTTAGTGCCATTCTTTCTTATTCTTGTGGAATTGGTA
>JAQIWU010000933.1:0-20242 GCA_034696445.1 Isotomiella minor | reverse complement strand
GAAAATGCAACAAAAATTACCGATTGATTAGTCTGTGAAGTACCTTTAATGTGATTTCGTAGGGTTGGGCCTTTGGTTTATAAGCAGGTAAACAATACCCATGATATTCCAAGCTTCCACCCGAGACCGATGTCTGTGATATTGCACTAACATGACCGCCGTCTGCTAATTTTTTGCCTTTCTTCAGTGTACTCTTTCGAAAAAAATTTGCAGAATGAACTGGAGAGAAACCGCAGAAGATAACGATGGGATTTGACATGACTTATTTCTTCTGGTTTTACAAACTCAATCGTCTAAAGCAAAAGACGGACCAATGTGGTTTATTGTAATGTTGCCCTGGACTTCTTTCAAAATAATTGAGTGTAAAATACTCATTGATGACTCATTTGTTTTGGAAGTAGGCCTTCCCTACATTACAACTAAGAAAACATGAACGACGTTTCATTGAAACCTTTTATTACACTTTACTGTTTACTATTCACTTTTTTCTATATTCCCCGGTTTGGTTTAAATAATCTTTTGTAGCAATAGGTAAATTTCAATAAAAGTTGACAAATTTAGTATCCAATCGCACAGCTTGCCAACAGTGTTTTCTTGCTTTGACGTAAACTAATTGTGTGCTTTTTTTGGCCCCTTTGTTGTATAGGACGAGGGCCGTCGGAGTAACCCAACCACCTGGACAGAACTCTAACGCAGATTTCAGAAGCTTAAGTACCTGTAGCTGGGGGATATCAGTTGATTCAGGCTAGGTTAGCTCCACCTAGCCTAACCTAGCCGTATTACATAGAAGAGAAAAAAACCGTAGAACACAAATCATCAGATGTTACTCATAATCTATCTATAATAGAATCGTCAAAAATAAACTACAGTTTGTCTCATATCTTCCGTGTCTATTTAACTTTTTGCTAGCAGTTCATCTCGATAAAACGTGGATGTACAAAACAAATTGCAAAACGTGGTGCACTACAGGAGTCGAGTTATTATGGCCTTATAGGTAGTTACCGTAAGACTAATCCATGGCCCCGGTAAGTTACGTTTTCCTTTTCGGTTTCATCTCGACAGAAAAGTACAAGTGGAAAAAGTTGCTTGGATTGAAGAGTAGAGTTGATGTAGGTGTTCAGAATATAGGGTTATTGGGGGTTAACACAAAAAAGTTTCTAAGTTTTTCTATATCCCGAACGCGTGGCCGTAGACAGAAATGGAAGAGGAAAAAGTTTGTCTATTCGAGGAGTGGAGATGACGTAGGCGTTCAGAACATGGGGTTATAGGGGGTTCCCATAAGCCCAATGTTATAAACTTAGAAATTTTCCCATAGCCCCAGAAAGTAAAGAACCACCTAAATATGAACCGTGCGTTGTTGGTAATGGATGTTATTTTACTTTGTGACATGCAATTTATGAGGGAGTTGAGGAGTGAAATAGGAATAAACCTTTTGGCCTGCTTGCATCGTCTCATTTCCGAAGATATCCTCCGTACATTATCTATTCGCATTAATTTTTAAGCAATCAGAGTCAGAAAGCAATGGATATAAAAATGTCCCACTTTCGCTTGAAAGCAAGGAAAGGAGGAGGAGGCGGTTTGCATTTCGGTTCAATTCACTTTTACATTAAGAAAGGCATTTCTTGACATTCCTCCTCCGGGCGGATTGATAGAGAAGACATTCTCAGAGTCCACATCACCACATCAGTTTAGTTGATGTGGTTTCTTATCCCCTGTAAAAATGAATTGGTTGCGTGCAAAACGTGTGTGTAATTTCAAAGACGTCTTTTCTGTCATAAAACGATAACATAACTTACCTTCGGAAGGATAAGTAAGTGCTCTGTGTGGGGAGGAAACAGGATTAAAAAGATGAAGATGAAGTGGGGAAGATGCGAGAGATTTACATGCCTTTTTTCTTGTTGGTGTGCGTGCACAGTTTATTACTTCTTTTAAAACCGAGTCAAATCAAGATCCGAATTCGCTATGTATTATTACACTGTTGTTACTGCAAGTTTTTGACAGTCAGAAAAAAGTTAAGACACTACCATTTGACAGCAGCGCATTAAGGAATTTTAAGCTTTGACATTCCCCCTGGGAATTCGTTTATGCCAACAGCAGATTTGTAATTTCTGTGGCAACGTCGAATTTGAAGGTGCAGCATCACAGTTTTCTCTCATTGTTTCAGCTCCTCACTATTATGTGGGTTGGCTATGCTTTTATATTCGTCTGATGGGGTGGGAAAGACAATTTGAATTTTTGATTCATTCACTCACGCACTGGAAG
This sequence comes from Isotomiella minor, assembly GCA_034696445.1. Classification (NCBI taxonomy): domain Eukaryota; kingdom Metazoa; phylum Arthropoda; class Collembola; order Entomobryomorpha; family Isotomidae; genus Isotomiella; species Isotomiella minor. The sequence goes on along the minus strand of JAQIWU010000933.1, from coordinate 17,980 downwards.
AGAGAGTCAAGATAAGAATGAATACCCATAATCATCGTACCTACAATTTCACAAAAAAATGCTTCCGTAACACACATTACTGTAACCGGACTAGGGGCAACACAAATGTACTCAAATTTGCACGAAGTTCATTGTCTGTCTGTAGTTAAAATTAGTTACGGAACGTTATATTTTTTTTTATTTCATCCAATTTTCACGAATTGTTTCCCTGTAAGATTGTCTCATTCCGAATTCCTCTTGTCAGTAAATATCATTCCCACGTTCAGCACGATTCAACAGACTGTACTGCATTGTTTGGGACATTGCTTTGTGCAATTTCAATTACTTCTGTCGTTGACATGTATAGTTCCATAATTGATTGTGTTGTTGTGTGGTTGGTGAAAGAAAAGGAATGAATGATGGATTGGAACAAGGATAGTTCTGCCTGCCAGTCTGGCTACTTCACCGAAAATACCCGTCATCCTTGCTCAATTTGTTTTGACATTCAGATTACGACAAGATGGTCTCAGGTCTCCATCATGGAGCTTGTGACTGCCAACTGATTTTATGTATGCATTCACTTTATTAATTAAAGTAGTTGGAACAGGAAAGGGATTTCTCCAAAGAAATCGACGCTTCTACAAGGTTTGGGATTGTAGCGAGGTTGCTTGTTAACAAATTATGGTTTTCAGTTGAATTCATTTGGGTTGAAATGGTCCTTCATCTTAATTTGAAGATTAGAGCAGTGTGGTTATTGTAACTCGATGGAACAATAGAAACAGTGGATGAACAATAGTCTACACTTTGTACCTGTGGGGACGAAGCAAGTTGTAAGGAAATAACACTTTGAGCAAAACAAGCGAATGACATGTTTCAGATGAAATCTTTACCAAGAAGAATTTCATCTTGTCCCGATTCTCTCGACAACCCTTGTCTCTTCCTCAATCGTGTTTCTTCTTCACGAAGCAATTAGTTGTAATTACTCATCCAATCCGACTGTTTCGCCTTGCTCACTATCACAGGAAAGTTAATGAGGTATCAATCATAAACTTTGATACAGCGTGTAATGATAAGTAGTGAGACTACGCTTTCCATTCTTCTTGGAAACCAATTTAGTTGGTAACTGTTCTTATAGTGTCAGACTGATTTTTAAATGACTTAACTCCGAGTGAAAGTAAAATGCAGGGCGTAGTTTTTGCTCCAACTTCGCCTTGAATAAAATAATTTTTTGTAAGGCGTGTGGACTAATTGTCACTTTATATTGAACATCATCATTTCAGCAGAGAAGAGAAGGAAGAAGTTTCCATTTACCGAGAAAGAAGCAGAAGTTTTACATCTAATTATTTTTTCCCTTTATTTGGTTAAACTTTGTTGAACATCTCCCAACATTTTTATTCACACTCTCGAAAGTAAATGTGCAGAGTGAAAGCATGGCAGATGCACGAATCTAAATGAGAATTTATCCCTGAATGGCCCCAACGTCCCTTGGGGTCTCACTGAAATTGAAATTCATTTCATAAATGCAATGGAGGAATGAGCTTTTATAATTGGTTGCAAATGCTTCTTGAAGTCATGTCGTAGGCTAAAGGACGCACTTTTCCATTTATATAAAACTTTTCATTGTTAAATTTAAGTGGTTGCTTAAGCCATTATTATCACGTGGCACTCCTATTTTATTCAAGTAACTTTTTGATCTCTTCTGAGCCACAATTTCCATATTAATTCCATTTTTACATCGTATCAACACTCACTTCTTCCTTCCAAAAAAGGTTTCATTCATAAAAAAAAAGTGGTGAGGTGAGGGTCTCCGGTAAAGGGAATATGCACTAATTGCAATGCTACAACCGTTGCAATCAGATTTTTGGCTGAGAGCTGAATAGAATAGAATTGCAGTTTATCATTGTCATAACGACAGTGCCATATATTTCATTTGGGATGCAAGTCTGCCTTATAAAAATAGAAAAATCGTGACCATAGTAGGTCCTCCACGAAACGAAACTCCTACTGCTGCAATACATTTAATAATTTTATTGTGTGAGTTGAGTTACGGACATTATCGATTATTACTTCCACCACCATCATCATACCAAACATAGAAAAATGACAAGGAAGACCATTAGGTGGAGAGAAGTTAAATCATCTCTCCTGTTTGGCTGTCATAAATCTATCGCCAGGGTATTAGAAAAGAAAGAAAAGGAAAAGCCGATTCCATAGCTTCGCATTCTCCCATTGACCAGTGGTTGGTTGGTTGGTGGTTGTGAAATGGAGTAATGAGAGAAAATTACGGAGGCACATCAATTACATTGTCACCTTCATCATTTAACTCCAAAAAAAACCAAACGTCCACCTCCGCCTAGTTTTTTTTTATACTTCCTTGACGTTACCGCGATCCATAATATTTTGAACAAAGGAAGAGGTGAAAGTAGGTATTGCAAAAGACTGGCGGGCGTGTTGTAATGGGCGGAGAAGACATTTATGTTAGATTAGAAACAAGGAAAAGTAAAAGTAAGTGGTTGGATTCCTGCCCTCCATCATTTTCTTTAATGGAGCACGTGAGATGTACGAAATGAAATCAGATTATTCATTTTGAGTGAGGAGGTATTACATTTTTGCCATGAATGAGTGAGTGAGTGAAAGTAAGAAGGAACTGGCTTTGTGTCAATTGGGCTATGATAAATTACAAATATCATTCCCACCCTCCTCACCCACACGTAATAATGCCAGTTGTACCTATACTACATTTATATCTCCACCAACTCTGTTTTGATTCATTGCCCGGAAGCAGAAATTACACTATTGCCAGTCTCAACAACGACCCAAGACGTTGTTATGGTCGTCCTCCTGAATTGGTGTGGTGATGGAGAAAAATGCACTATTGAAAATGCCTTCATGCCTTTCCCATTCATATACTTTTTGCAATAATAAATGTGCCATAGGAAACCTCACACCGCAATCTCCTTCATCATCTTCCAACTCCAACCCCTCACGCCTGTGAATTCTTAATGCTATTTGTCGCTTATCAGGAGGGAAATAACGCTTGAGAAGAAAGTACGATCTGATCTGATAATGCATACGAGCGAGGTTAAAAGGTACTAGTATTTCTCTCGAGTACATTTATTTTCTTTTTTACTTGATTTGACTTTTGCAGAATACTATATCTACATGATTTATTCCGTTTTTTGATCTCGGAGCATGTAAGAATAAGAATGGCGACACAGGCAGGCCAAAAGAACAAAATGTCTTGTACCCGCATGTACTTATGACAAGGAAGATGAAGGTGATGGTCTAAACTTAAACGTGGTAACAGCAAAGCAAGCATAAGTTATAAATAACATCGGGGACAGGCGTTATCATGGTGCCTGCGACTCTCGGAAGCATTACAAGTAAAAGCCGGTTTATGAAAGTGAGCGTGAAAGCATAAGTTCCAACTATAAGATGGCGATTTTAAATAAATCAAGAGGTTACAGGATTTCTTAAGAATTTAATGATTCCTTTGTTACCATTGAATTTAAAGCAAGTCTTAGGTTTAATTTTCTTTTCAAGGTTGCATGGTCCCATGTAAGCGCTTTGTGTGCACGGACGGACAAATGGTATTACGATTACGATAAGAGCTTTCTCTATTCGACAATGTAAAATATTACGTCCCATGAGGTACGCAGAAGAGAAAGTTACCCAGAGGTGAAAGGCACAACAACGGTGCGGTGTCAGAAAGTCTTTATTTTGCTTTATGTAAATTTCTTCTTACGATGAGAAAGAGACAAAGATGAACTTTAGGTATTGCTGTGCGTAAGTACGCAATAGAATTGTTTCATAATTTTACTTTACATAAGTTTTTACCAGAACTACCGGAAGTTTCCTTTCTCTACGTTGAACCTGAAATTCAGGAATTCCACTAAAATACAAAACAAAGAACCAAATCATTTCAGTATTTAACAACAATATTAAGGGGAATGTAAGACTTTTATTATGATGAAACCTCACATTCCTTGATCGCTTTGACAATAACCATAACAAGTATAATAATGACTCTCCAGGAGAGTTTCTCGGATGGATAGTTAAAGTGAAATTACTTATTAATAACCAGAAAGCGGTCTAGAATTTTGCCATGGCTCAATTTGCCATTAACGCTGGCCCTTTTGCTTTCACCCACAGCAGCAGCCTTTCCCCTAGGAACAAATGAACTTAGGTATATAATCCAACGGCTCAACTACACTGCGATATTTTTATATTTTTTCTATCGTGTAGCCATCCCTTCTTTCTGCAATAATAGCGAACAAGCAATGTCATTCTCATTTATGAGTAAAAGACCATCATCATCCCAAACCCACCTTCAGTTCAGTCTACTATGCTATTTTCTAAATCGGGTACACAAAAAGTAATAATCTAGATCCAGAGAGTCTAGGCAGGTGCTTATTAGAAAGGTAATGTAGTTTTTGGGATCCACAACACACATAATGACTATGACTCAGACGTTGTCCCATTTGTGTAAATTTAATGAGACTCCGAAGACTCGTGCGGGTACACACACACATACGTTATTGGATGAGTTTCATGAGTGAACGGGCACATGCTGACTCTGTCTGACATTAGGATTCGTTTCGTTCTCAGGGAAACCAGAGAATAGGAGCAACAAAGTATGGTTTTGCAATTATGTATTTATGGCAATGGGGTAGTTGGCATTTGCAGAGAAGTAGGTCTTCTGCTGAACCAACACTTTTGCTGATGACAAACAGTTTTCATCTTTTCCTTCCTAGTTTACCTTTCACAATCTCATCATCACGAATGAACTCTCTCTGTGCTCCAGATCCATGTCGTGTAAAAAGTACATAGAATTGCGTACCATTCATTTCCGCACAGATTAATGTGTCGCTCTGAATGAAACTTTCCTCCTGTTGATAATGTCAGTCATGATCGATTTGTTTGTCTCAGGTGAAGAGATAATTATAGCTTCAAAATTAAACTTTGGTTTTAGCTTTCTCCTTAGCTTAGAGAGAGAGAGAGAGAGCATTTTCACCAGTCGAAATTCGACTTCACTTTCACCAAAGTGCCCTAATTGCATTTAACTTGGATTTCAATTTGGTGTTTGCAGCAATCGAAACAAATGAAGCTCAACGACGAGAGTTGAGGTAGTAGTGGCCTAGGATAGGAGGACCTTCGTTTATAGCGCTTTTAGTGGACACATTAAGCAACAAATAAACGAACATGGGCACATTTGTCCATTCCATTCGGAGTAGACTCAACATCACTTTAATTATGAAAGTAAATTGCATTTCTTTCCCTCGTCTTTGATTGGAGTGAGTGCTTTTCCTAAACTCAGGCAGTCAGCTATATTGCTTTTTCCTTTTACCTACGAAGGGGATGTGGAAAGGAAATCTTGTTTATTGGCTGAAACTAAAATGCCTACACAAAGTCTATGACAAAAGTCCCACACACGCATCCACCTGCCATACGGGGGAGGTTTGTTAACGAACGGCTTAAATCAGGTCATGAATCTTTAAAGTTATTCGCACACCGTGCCTCTGCTTTTGCTGTAAAGATCAAAGAGTCAGGAGGACAAACAACACCTAGAGCAAGAAAAGATGCGTACCACCGAATGTGTAATGTAATGGTGGTTGTGTGTGAAGGCGGAAGTGCCGTAATCTCCTGCGAATTTCATTTGTGTACAAACAAGAAACAACAACAACGGTTCCACACACAACCCCTCAACCCTTTTCTCTGCGTATTAGGTATTCATGTATGTGTTTGTGTTTACCTGTGACCAAAAGTTGGTCCGAGAAAATTGTGTTATTATTTTATCTTTGTGTGTCGACAAAGTTATCTTTGGGGCTTAAGGTAGCTGAGCTAAAAGACATCGTGAAATCTAGCCCGACACAATAATAACGCGGACCAAGGAAAATTGTTATTATAATGTCTTGTCTGATTCATATGACAACCGCTTAGGAGAGTATTGACCCATTACGCCACCTGCGGCTCATTCACGTCATGCACATCTTTACAACAGTTGTGTTTTGTGTTTCATGGAAAATCGCACGTGGAATTCCTTGATATTTATTTTGCGAGCACTCTTTTTGATTACTTGTGCAATGATTTGGCAACAATCCTTTGCCTATTTTAGTGGAAAAACATGATCAGGTCGTCATGGCAAAAAAGTAAAGCAATGTCTTTTCGTTAATACTGCCTGGGAGGAGAAAGTATGTAGAAGAAGGATATTCTGGAACTTGTTTCAAAAAAACTTCTTGATCCACTGACTGTTATATTGGCTGATTCTCGGTAAACGTTGTCAGGACAATTTATCCGACATAAAACTAATGATGCTATGAGGAATGAAACCCCGAGAAAGTAATGCATTTGTGGCAAAGTAGGTAGTTACCCACTGTTCAATTGAAAAGTACAACAATGTTTTACTACATTTATTTTCCAAATTTAAATGTGTTTAACGTTTTCAAAAAATATTGTTCTTACAAGATTTAACATGGGATTTTAAAGAATGAAAGGAAAGGCACTCTTTACTTTTACCTGAGTTAGCTCATGATGAGGAATTAGGAACTTGGTATTTGTAGGATTCAGTTCCTACGAGCTGCATTGCTATTGGGTTGATTGTTTCGAACTTCTTCAGCCTGAAAAGAAAGACAGTCAACATTTCAGATGAAATTTGCGACAAGCAATTTATTATGATTCGATGATAATATGTTTCCATTCCCCTAAGACCGGACTGAACTAAATGAGGCTTGTTTAGTAAGTAAAGTCTACAGAATCGTTGTTGGACGTATCTGACTGAGTAAAAGCCACGTGCCAGGAGTAGTAGTGAATGGAGGGTATGAAAGCAAACCGTCATTTAGAGTAAAAGTCCACTGACTTTCTTCTGAGCTATGCTATTTGTGAGAGAAGGAGAGACAAGACAACAGCAGTCACTCGTCTGTCTTCTGTCTAATCTAATGTGTCAGAGTTAACTCAGGCCCGAAATAACATTGAAGAAACCCTCCTTGTGTCCCTTGAGGAATCCGTAATAGGATGAAGGGGCTCTCTCCTCCTCCCCTACCCTCCCTTTTCCACCCTATACACTTGACAGATCTACTACAATAACGCCACCGCAGAGCACAATGGCTCAAATAAACTAACCCAATGTCAACTTACAAACAAACTGAATGAGTTTCTCAGAGAAAGAGACGGAAAGCTTAGAACTCTGGACAAAAATAAGTTTGTCAATTTGGGGACATGTTTATACAGAAAGTGTGAGCAAGCAAGCTGTATGTATGTATGCACGACTGGAGAAAGTGAGAGAGAGAACTCCTTCTTTTGGAAAGCATAATATTATTTTCCCCTTCCCCTCTTTTTTCTTTAATCAAGTCAAACTCAAAATAAAATTTCATTCTGCACCAACGCCGAGACAAAAAAAAAGGAAACACGACAGACAGATGATGATGTAGTCAACTGCGACTTAAATCCACCGGAACTAAACAATCTAATCCCCCCAAAAGCATAGCATACAACAAATGATGCTCGTCTAAATTCTGAATCTGAGAGGAGAATATTATTTTCATTATATTTGACACATTCATCATCATGCATGCATGCTTTCCCTTTTCCCTTGTATTCTAATGAAAATTATTTTCGATTTTGTTGCAGGAGCGAGGATATCCTCAGCTGCATTTCCGCATTGGACGAGGTCATAGCGGAATTTGATGACCCATCCCTACCATACATGAACGAGGACGAGGGAAAGCAAGAGACTGGAACAACAATGCCGGTTCATGATGATAATGAGTTTAGTCCCTCATCTGCAGTCACAATTTCCTTCCCCAACCCTTCAACCAACAACAACCAAATACAAAGCCAAAATCAATCCATGATGATGATGATGGGAGCAGTCGAACAAATTCAATCACAATCACCTCAGCAGGAGGACGATCCTTCTAGTCAAAACCAAAATGCAAAAAGAGATGAGACGCAAGACCCTGTAACTGCAATTGTGCACCCGAATCAAAGAAAACGGTCAAACGTCACCACTGAATCCGACGTGCCAAGGAACAATGCTAATGCTAACAGCGTCAGCCCAACGAGTAGCGGGGGTGGAGGGACCTACAGCAAAGGAACAAGTCGCGAAGTATTACTCGATCTCCCTCGAATCTCCCCTGAAACTGCGAGTAATTCTAGTCAGATGAATTCAAATTCATCCCCGAAACTTGGTAATGAGGTCGCAAGTAGTGCCCATTTGTCATTCCCATCCAGAAAGCCACAACAATGTCTCCTTTTTGACGCGGACCCTTTTGACAGCAAGGTCTCTGTGGTGAAAGTAGGTGGAACGAGTAAAAGTCACAACGGAAGTTCGTCTGGTCAACAACATGGAAAAAGTTTAGAGGAGCAGCAAACCCCGCCGTGCTTTGTATCCAAAGCCGCTGTTGCTGTTACAAACACCCATCATCATGGTGCTAGTCCCTCCGGTGCTGTTGTATCCAAGCTGATGAAAGAAGAGATGTGGAACTTTCCTTCAGAAAAGAATTTACCTCGCTCCCTAAGAAAAACTCGTAGAACGGTTCAGGCAGACGAGGAGAATGAGGTCAGTTCAAATGAGGACTGCGGAAGTCAAAGACACAAAGTCTCCTCAGTTGGAGCCGATGAAGCATCACGAATAGCAGCCAGAGAGTGTGGAGTAGACCAGATTCTTGACCAGACAACACACGCATCATCAAACAGTAATGGAAGTGCGAAAGGCGGTGGAGCGTCGGAGTGGAATAAAAGTGAACAGGGCTCCCTGAGCAACTTCACCGTGTCGTCTCAAGGTTCACACAGCAGTTTCAAAAGCGGGTCTGGGGCAATGAATGATTTCTCAGTGCCTAAAACACGTTTGAGACAACAGATTCCCAAAGAGGGTGAAGAACTTGTCATGTTCCCTCCTTTGTTACCCTCATCATCATCCGCCAAAGTACGGACTCCAAAACCCAACCCAAGGCCAGGAAAGGATTCGACCTCACCACCAGGTCTCTTCTCTCCTCCAGCAATGGAGATAAGTAAGACTGACGTAAGGTGTGAGAGTTCTACCAGTCCTGCCCTGCCAGTCAAGTATGATGGACCCCAAAACATGATGAGAATGATGATCATGACTCCAAACGGACAAAATCCCGGGAGTGGGAGTGCCAGTATTAGTCGAAGCAGTTCGAGCACATCATCCTCTGCTGGGTGTCAAGACGGGGAAGGCAATGGAGACCAAAAATCCACATCATTATCAACCAGCAGTGGCATTTTCGTCACGAACACTTCCACCACGACCAGTCCCACTCATTCAATGAACAACAACAGTCTTCCACTCAAAAGTGGTAATAGTAATAACAACAACAATGTCATCATCATGAGTACGGAGGAAGGCATCCCTGAAGTCAAACGAAGGGTTCATCCTCGTCCTCGAGCTAACATGCGCATGCCACCCCATGCACAACCTCGAAACAACGGCCAGTACAACTCAACATTTGCCGTAGTCAATAATGGGAATGGGTCCACGACGATCGAGGTGGACGATGGGTACTTGAGCATGATCAATAAAAACGAAGCATCCCACTTATGGCCAGAGGAGATGATTGAGAATGAAACATTTTCCCCCGACGAGCTAAAACGTCTATCCATCCACGTCCTGGAAGAGGAGGAGGGGCAAGATGAGACCAACACCAGCTCCAACACAGCCACCACCTCACAATCCGATTCCGAAGGGGACGGAGGAGAGATTGAGTTGGAGATTGTCAGCTATGACAAGGAGCCTTCAAGAAGAAAGCCCGGTCACAAGAAAACAGCACATTCTTACGTCAACCGACATCAACATCAACGCCAATACGGTGAGGAACAGAAGGAATACTTTTCAGACGATTCTTTGGAGGGCGACCACCTTCCAGATGAGAGGAGACATTCAAGGGGGAACAAAAACCACAGGTTTACCCCCAATGTATCATCATCCTTCTCCAATAACAGCCCTCATCAACAGTCTTCGCATTATTACAACCAGCACCCAAAGATGATGGAATACCTACAAGGGGACCCCTTCTACCCTCAGCAGCAGGTCACGGTTAACACTGCCTTCATTCATGAGTCCCCTCACATCACCAGTTCTGGAGGCAGAGGGAACCCGAACAAAGTGTCTCGTATCCCCAAAATGGTCAGTGGAACCAGCCATAATAGCAATGTCGTCTGTCCTAGCCCTAAAGGGGGCAAAGTGAAACCTCAACCCATGTCACAGGGGGAACCGTACGTAAAGAAGAAACCTTGTTCATTCTTCATCTCGCTGAATGATAAGGATAGCAGCACGTCACCTAAAATACCAGCAGCCAATTTGAAATCCTCCTCATCTCTAGTCCCTTCTACATCCCCCAAAGCAGGGACGGGACAGCCGACTGCCACTTCATCATCGCCACCATCAGTTTCAAGTCTTCCTTCTCCGTCTTCTTCCAGTCAGCCAACGCCACAACTGAATAGTCCAAGCAAGCCACTATTCCTTGGCATTTCACCCTACTCTCCCATCCGAAGGTCCGCAAAGAAGAAGGCTGGGAACAATGGGGTCACAGTCGAGACCAACTCCCAGAATGTTGAGAAACTCAGTCCTCAGTCAGCAGACTTGATGCAGGCCAAGGACAGTGGGTGCAATGACGGTAGTGCTAACAACAAGGTTAAAAGTAGGCCTAACAATAAGCTCGGAAGTAACCTACCCCTACCCACCCACTCACACAAGCACAGTAAACCAACTAACAATGGGGAAAACAAGGAACACTTCCAACAAAACCAACCAACAACGGACGGACCTGCTAACAACAATAACAACATCAGTCACCAAAAGAACGTTCAGAACGTCCAGGCTAACGAGGGTCTAATCAAACAAAATGATCACAATAACCAGCTTGACATTGCCTCAAACGATGAGGTTGATAATGCTGTGGCTACTACTTCTCCACCTCCATCCAACCGCACTTCAACATTCCTCATTCCGTCTCCTTGTTCTAATAGGAAGGAGGGGGAGATGCATGAGAACCTAACAAAAAGACAGACTGACGACGACGACGACAACAACGAAAGTGACACCTCTGTCACCCCAGACAATGACTTTGGTGATTTTGACTTGGTCCTGCTTCAACCCCCTGACGAAATTGACTCCATACAACCAGAGATTAGTTTCACGGATGTCCACAACTTTGTCTCTGAAATTATGGACACGGCTTTGAGACAAGAGATTAAGAGGGCACAAATGGAGCGAAATAATTACCCCACCTCGGGTGATTATGAATGGGCCTCAGGCGACTTTTTTGATCCTGAGAACGACAGAGACGAGAAGTCCCCGTCGCTGGTCACGAAGACCGCCGCAAGTCGACACATGATTGATGATGAACAAGGACAGGACGAGAAGGCAGCTAGCCTTAAAAATGCACTGTCACCGGAAGAACAAATAGTTGAGACACTCGGGCATGCAGAAGACTTCAACATCGAAGAAGGCCAGCCCTGCGATGATGGCCATCATTCCCCAAAAGAACGCACACAAACTGAGTCACCCAAACCAGTATCTTTTCCTCAGGTGGGGAAAATGATCCAGGTAACCACATTTGCATAATTTTCACACCCAATCCTTCAAGTCTACAATACATACTATGTTTTGTAATTAAAGGAGGAGACGACGATGGACTATTCAGACCGACCTGCTTTGAGTCTTAACGACACTAGTCTGCGTGGAGAAGGAAATATTTTGGAGTCCAATTCTGGAGCCTCTGATGAAGAGGACTCTGAGGAACAGCCACCACAGTTCATCCCCACGCCACCCCCGAAACTCACACCGATGACCAGTAATATTCCAGACATCCCTCATCATCACACCAACTCTACTCTATTATCCAGTGGAACTCCATATCAATTCCCAAGTGGCAATTTGAAGAACGGAAAAACAATGCTGGACATTCTAGCAGAGAGAATAAAGAACAGCAAAAGGTTTCCTGATGATGAAGACCAAATCCCAGTGTCTCACTTTATCCATGATAAGCGCAACATTTGGGCAATGTATGACCGTCCTTTCGATGAAGGTACATAAACCCTATTGATCAAAATAGGTCTTTTATTTCATTCGACAACAAATGTGTTCATGTAGTTTCTTTTGATCCCTATTGATCTAGTTTTATTCGCACAAAACCTAACAATTCGTACAAAAGTCCACCGACATTTTGATGAAACTTGGCACACGCTAGGACAACTATTGTTGTTGTGCCTAAAGTTTACAGATTTCAAAAATATTCAGTAGTTCCGGAGAAAGTTTCATTTATGTCGGTATATCTTCTGCGGACATAAAACTACAGCTGCCTAAAACGGCTAATTGTTATTCGATTTCAGATCTGCTGACAGTCAACCATGGTGCGCGAGGATATGCTAGCAAGTCTCAGGAAAACTTGGTTGATGCAATGACAAGGGAGAAATTCCATAAAAGCTTCTCTGGTCGTGGTCAATCGTCAACGCTTCCTCTAAATTGCAGACCTCCGCCTGCCCAAAGACGATCTAGCACTTTCCGAAATATGATAAATAAATTTAGGAAAAGTATGTTCACACAGCAAATTAAATCTTTGGATTTATAATGATCATGACTGACATTCCTAATAGGTAAACTCTCGGGACCCGTCCCTTCCATCAGTGAGTCGACAGAATACCGTGATGAAGAAGCGCAGTCGATTGCAAGTAGGGAGACGGGTGCCTCTGACCAAGGAAAGAAACGTGGCTTTTTCAGTCGACTGTTTAGGCGAAGCCGTAAAAACTAACTCGATACAACTCAAAATGTACAGTGCGATCGGTAGTTGTGTATTAGATTTAGGTTTAACTGTCAATCTAATTAAATACTTAACTGACACCAGGCCTTGCGTAATATTTTATACTACTTCATCAATTAATACCCAAACCGTTTAATAAAAACTAAAAGTAGTCGTGAACTGTTGACTGAAATTACTGTACCATTATAAGATGTCCCTCATAAACCGCTCCGCTGTCGTCGAAAAGGGTTGGGTTCACACTCAATAACTCTACTTTCACCTCCTTTTCCCCGCCTCGAATTTTCTTTAAAACCGCTGCACGGACATCTTCTTCAACTGGAGAGAGAAACAGAAAAAAACAGATTAGCACTGTTCGTTCAGTAAGAAAAATTGTACAAATTTGAACTTACCAAACATGCATTTTACTCTAATCCCGATAGGACCAATGTCATAAAAGTCGGAGCTTAATTTTTGTACTTTCAAATCGTCTGTGAATTTGCTATATGCGTGACAATCCACACAAACGACCCGTTTGAACAATAGGGATGTAAACGATCTGTGATACACACACAGTTTTCTCGGATCGGAATCTGCAGAAATAGGAATGCCATTTCATGAATTAAACGCAGGGTGGAAGTATGGAATCATAATAAACTTACATGGCAAAGGATCACGAACTAGTAACATCGACTCGCAAGCCTTTATCTCTTCAACTGACTTCAACACGGGTGTATCAATTAACTCAATGAACTCGTCCATCTGTTCGCGAATTTTTCTCTGCATCAGACCCGACTTTTCATCCTTAGGAATTCCATAGAATACGAGAGCATTCTCAATCTTTTTGCCGATATGGACCAAACGAATAGTAAGGACGATTCTCTCTCTAAGGATTCTCTCAGCAGAGGTCGTCATCAGGCAGGGAGGCACGCTGTTTTGAAAATAAACGTCTTTTGTCTTGGATTCCAGGTTCCCTGAAGCAAACAGATCAGTGAAAACATGTGACTTCGTCCTACATTGATGTTCTCACCTAATTCGTCTACATGTTGGTACATAGCGTGGTACTGCTGTCTCCACTTCCAAAGAACTTTGTTGTTAGGTTGATGCTTAGTGTCCAGTAAGCATTTGGTTTTTTGGTCACCGACGAATTCGGCTTCTCCTAGCTGCAACAAGGCTTGAACAAAAGTAAGGGGCGCCTTTTCCCACCAAAGGTCTACCACGTGCTTCCCTTCGTCCTGTCAGAACCAAATGTCATAATTATAGTACACTAGTGTCGTGTCCTCATCAGAGATCAACAACGTGATTAACTTACATGAGCAACCACACGTGCTCTCAGTGTGGTTCGTGTATCGTGAATATTTAGACGAAGTAATCGTTGCATCATGTGAGCGTCATGTTGCAACAAAGACTTTACTGGAAGCATACAAGGTATGGCTAGCGGCATGGCACTGGAGATCCCTACAGGCATTTCATACATTTGTCCAACTATGTAAGGAAATCTTTCTCCCGTGTCCAGCAGTCGAACAGTGTACTGTTTATTGTTTTTGTCGTAGCGTTCTGCTACACCTCGAAACCTTCAAAATAACACCCCCATGGATTAGAAAAGAAGACAATCAAGCAGCCAGTGTGCTCTATATGTATAAAGATTAGATAACTATGAGCCTTTTCGAGACTTTTGGAGACATTATTGGTGTAGAGAACTCTTCCTTGACTATACCCAACCAGATTACACAACACAACTATTGTGGTTATGCCTTAAGTAAAAAAAGCAAAAAAATTGAATGATTCCGGACAAACTTTAATTTATGTCGTCCACCAGAATTTTGCATTGGCAAGTTTTATTCGGTTTGCCTTAGGTTTTATTAGGTTGGATATATGGAAAACAGGACGTGGTGTTCTGAAGGAAAGATTACAGAAAATGAAAGTGAGTGCAAGACCGATAAAGTCGGCGGTGTTGTTTGGCACAGGTAAGGCAGTAAGGGGATTAAAGACAGAAGAATGTGTTTTTTGCGAAGGGTCAGAGGGGGTATACAAGGCTGATATAGAAGGAAACGTTCTTTTTCGCTCAGCGAAGCAAGCAAGTAGCGTTTGTAATTTTTAATTTTCTTACATTCTTTTCCTTAACGGATGACGTACGCAACATCTGGCTAATGGTTTTAACCTCACTACGTCATTTGGGTCCCAGTGGATTTGATCAAATGTTTCGCACCTCTCCAATTGTGCCTGAATTTGGTGGAAGTCGATACTGTCTTTCTCTTCAAGGACAAAAAAGTTGCCGTAGTCTGTTGGGCCTTGACATATTTCAACCTGCAAAAATTAGCAGCACTTATGCAAATGAAAATACATACCGCAGTTAAAAACTCACCTTCAGTTCTTGCCCCACAGGAACCATAGCTCTTTTATCATCCTTGGAGGTAGCCTTCGTTGTCCATGCTACACTTTCCTGGTTATGGGGTAGGTGAACGTGAAGTGTAGTATGGGGGGTGGGGTTATGGTGAGGAATTAGTGGCCTTTCCTTACTCCTTGCGCTGTGGTTCCCCTCTTCTACTGTGGCCTTTGCAATCCCAGATGGAGCACCTAGAATTTCCTTTGAAGGCAATTCCACTCGACTTTCTGACTTTGAAAGTCTACACATGCCAAAAGGAAAATCATTGACGTTACCAATAAAGATGATGTGCAAAACTTTACCCATTCATTGTGCAGGATGGGACAGAAATTGTGGCCTTTGCAATCCCAGATGGAGCATCTAGAATTTCCTTCGAAGAAGCCAAACCCACTCGACCTTCTGAATTTGTAATTCTAACATGCCAAAAGTAAAATCATTGACATGACCAATAAAGTAGATGTGCAAAACGTTACCCATTCATTGTGCAGGATGGAACAGAAATTGTGGCCTTTGCAATTCCAAATGGACCATCTAAAATTTCCTTCGAAGCCAATCCCACTCGGCCTCCTGACTTTGAAAGTCTACGCTTACCAAAAGTAAAATCATTGACATGACCAATAAAGTAGATGTGCATAAGTTTACCCATTCTTTAAGCAGGGTGGGTCACAAAAGATCGTATAACAGTTGATACAGACGCCCAACATCCTATCGCACTGGCATGCGCAACTGGTGTGTATCACAACATGCTGACACTCTCCTGATTCAAGAGTGGGTGTGTTAACGGCAGTAAAAAAGTCTAAATCGGTCAGCGAAACTTGTTCGACCCCTTCCAAGATACCCCTGTAACAACATATTAAACCTCAATCAGTCAATCGTCTAAAAACAGCAAGAAAAAAATTCATAAAACAGCTATTCATATGACTTACGCGTCCCACGACTCTGTCATTCTCTTTGACGTCTTTGATTTTTGAAAGTATCCCGAATTGACTATGCTGTCGACGACAAACAAACAAAAACATTTTGTTAGAATGAATTTTAGGAACTGCGATACAATGTATGACATTGTTTTACCTCTTATTACTTGACACGATGGGTTGACTATTTCTACTTCCAATACCATTGACGCCACCTCCACTAACTCCACGACAAGGACCGCCACGACCACGACCTGAATACGATGGTGCTCCCCTACCAAGCCGTTGAAAAGTTGGATCATTCCCGACAATAAACTGTTGTTCCCTCGCCGGCCTTCGCTGAGACGATTTGATATACTCTGGTATTTCGTAGTCTGCAGGTTTTGCGAGCCAGATGTCCAAATTAACTGTTTCCTCTTCAAGTCCTCCTCCATTGACAGTGACTTCGTCTGTATTCTTCACCACGACGTCCTTCTTTCCCACGACGTCGTCCTTCTTCTTCGCGATGACTTCGGGTTGAACTGGCTTGTCCTCCTCCACCACGACTTCGTCCCTCTTCTTCACACCAACTCCTCCACGCGGCGGCGACGGTGACGACGACAATGATGACAATGAAGACGACGACGGCGGCGACGACTCCTCTTCTGTACCTTCCGTTCTGGCGACACGCCGCTGACCTCTCCCCCGTCCTATCATCATGATGATGCTGTTTCTTTTTATTCAGTCACACGGTAAAAAATACTTAAAAACTAAACCCTTAATACTTAAAAGCAGCAAAGCTTAAAAACTTAAATCTTTCAAAAGTCAACATCATCGGTGTCTTACAATATTAACTAATTAAAATTAACCAACTCCAGACTAATTAAGAACAAGAACAAAAACGATTAAAATCAAGTCTACCAAACCAACAACTTTTGTGTGTAACATTTAGACGAGACAGAACAAGTTTTTGCAACCGATACAAATCAAATCCACTGAGATGAGAGAGAGATGATCGATTCCAAATGAAGAAAATCTCTTGTGAATGTGGAAAATGTGTGTGGATGATGAGAGGAATGCGTTGCGTTACGAGGGCAAGATTTGAATTTGTTCACCATCGGCCGGGTCTCCCTCCACCCTGCTGTATGACAAAGGAAAAGCATGTCTCTCATTCCATCAAATCCGTCTGGCATCCTTATCAATCTTGTCTGGGAGGGAGGGAGGGAGTCTTATCGGGGTTTTGTCATTTTTTTCTGAAAAATGTTGCTGAACTTGGACTGAGATTTATGCAAATAAATGAGTATGGAATTTGAGGACTGGTCTGGATCTGGACATTGGTAACGGTTCGTTTTGGAATTTGCATTTGTATGGATTTGAATGAGCAACAAAGGCCATAAAATCGTTCGTTTTGAAACTCGATGGCACAAGCTTTACTTTAGTCTCTATATGTGTATAGTTATAATATTACAAATGACATTACATGATAATAATACTATCTTCGTCATGAAGTAGTTTTTAACAACTTTAACAAGTATCTTTTTTCTTACTTTACTTATGTATGAAACAATATTGTTTGTTTGTTTGTTGTGACTCTCATTATTTGTCTATAGGCGTACAATTGCATATCGTTACTCATTATTACTGTTATTTATTTAGATACTCTTAAAACTTATCTAAAATTCCTTACAAAAAAGTAGGTAGGTAGTTGAAGCTGCTTCTCGTCATTTCATTTATGTATGATCCTTAGATTACTTTTTACCTACTAATTATTAGTCAACAGCGGAAGGGTTAAAGGAAGGCTAACAATAAGTGTTTGTTGAAATTTATGTCATTGTTTTCAGGCATAAAAGGATTTCCTTTTTCATAGTACGAGTCAAAAGACTTAAAAAGATTACTAACCAATGTACTTAAGAGCTAGTTGAGTTGTACATTATTATTGGATTCATATTTATCATTATTGTACGGTAGTA
>JAQIWU010000932.1:0-20248 GCA_034696445.1 Isotomiella minor | reverse complement strand
TGATACTGGTCAGTACTTAGCCTAAGTCCGAATTTAGATTCTGAAACTTCAGTGCGATCAATTTCATTGCATGCAATAACTAAAGCCAAAGCATCTTTTTGCCTATCATCTAAATCTTTGTCTTGCAAAACTTCCTTATTGGTATCTTACATACAGCAGCGTACTCGAGATTCGGGGTGTCTTCTGCAGAATTACTTAATTTGGGTTGACTTAATCAATTAATACTTTGTTAAACAAATACCCTCTATGTAATAATTATTACGATAACTCATACATTTCTGTGAACAACGATGATTTACAAAGTTCATTTGATTCTATGACCTTAAGTAGTGACAGGGAAAAATGAGACATCAATACTGCTTAGTTAAGTAAAGTACTGAACTGAAAATGGTATCAAATATTTCCTGGTCTTAATTCAAATTAAAAGCTCATACGCTTTAATAGACAAGACAAGATGAACAGTCTAATTAAATTACTGCATTAGTGGCCTTCAGCTTCAGCACATAAAAGTATGCTTATGAAGTGGTGACTGTTTATAAAATGAAATTGCATAAACATCAAGTCATCCATTCTATTTATCTATCTTTTGAATCAAGTAAAGTCAATATTTTTACTTTGTTGTTATGGGAATGAAATACTGTGCCATTTAAATCCGAAAAGTCAAAGTCAAAGTCATTTCATGGGCATCACAAGGATCACAAAAAAAGGCTTGGATATGAAATCTCTTCCAAGTAGTAATAGTAAATGTACACAGAGGAATTTTGTTCTGCAGTCTGACGTAATTCTAACTAAACAACAAAAAGTGGAATGACAATGAAGATAAATGATTGTGAATACTGGACAGTTGGTTATAGAGAACGTAATTCAGTGGTTGTTACAATCTTGTTGTCTCTACATTGCATACAAATTGTGGCCTAAGTCTTCCTTCGCCCCAGTCTTGTACAAGCCTCTTTCACAATCAATCACGGCTAAAAAAAAGCTTCCTTTCCAGGTAAGTAGGCTAGCTAGTGGTTATATATAAATATCGCTTAAATTACAAGACGACCCTAAAAGTCATTCGGGGAGAAGGACCAATTCCAATTCCATATGTAAATTAACCGACTGACTGACTGACTACACTACATAAGATAAGATATATTGGATCGTTAACAACAACAGTTTTTTGGTTTGGTCACGCAGTATCTGCAGGAAAAGTTATTATTATTCTAGAGTTCGATTAGTCAATTGAGTTATAACTCAAACCAATTATGATTACACGCTCACTCACGCAACGCACTTTGTCAATCTTTTAAGGTATTACATTTTGGCAAAAGTCTTGGTTCGTTGCTATATCATCATCATCATCGATAACACGTCGATACCCTCCTGCTCAAGGGAAGTGGTTGGAAGTTGGCCGTGGTACAAGGTGGTATTCCATATATTGCCTGTGGAGGATAAAAAGATTTATATTCTTAGGTATTATACCTTACCACGAATGGACTAAACATAACATCAACAACAACGGCAATATAATATAATAAAACGCAACTCACTCACTTAAAGTATAACAGTGCTGTTCCCATGAAGAAATGCAATTAACATTTCATTTACCATTGCTATAAGGTCCCTATTGTTCCTTGCCTTCACTTACTGACTCAGCTCAACTGAATTGCCAATCTAGCGAAACTCTCATACGATTAAAAATGAGTTGGGGTTCTACTTACTTGTCTTAGGTACATTATAATTCACTTCACCATCACTTAATTGGAATTGCAATTGTGCACGCAACCTTAGTCGACGACAAAACAAAAGTCAAAGACAGATTGCACAAAATCCTCAGAATACAAAAACCTCTTTTTGGGGGTGAAAGGGAAAGTGAATTCTTCTTCTTTTTGTCCTTCGCTCTCCTTCTTCATTTGTTGTTGTAATTTAAATTGAAACTGTTTCGTCCTTCAAGAGAAGAAACCAAGACCTTTTCGGGGGACATCAATCAGTATTCCGTTGGGGTTTTAAAATATCAGCTGGTGACTTTGGCAGGAGAGACGAGAGGAGGTAGGGTTTCAGTGTGACGTCACACACACTCGAGTCATATGAAGCAATATCCTGTTTTACGACATCCATCCAAAAAATCTCTCCTTTTCCTCTCTCTTCTCGTTCTCGTGGTCTCCACACCACACTCGATCTCTTCAATTCAATTGCAGCCAGTAGTCAGTCAGTCAGTCGGTAGTGGAGTCAGTCAGTCGGGTTGGAATTGGAATTATTGGAACTGACATAAAAATTAATTTAGTAACAGACTCTGACAAAACAAATTATTGTTATGTAGATTGAGGTATTTATTGTGATTCAAAATTATTGTCATCATCTCATCATGGTCTGACTTGACATGACCACACACGGATAGCAGTTGTTGGAATTTTAACAAGGTCTCATTGATTGAACATTCAAGGTGAAGGTCGTGAGAGAGAAGATCATCTCTGTGCTCCTGCTATCGTCGTCGTCGGTAAGTATTTAATATTATTACAAATTTAGATTGGTGACATTGGATCCTTGTCTTTCGTTTCAGCAGTATTAAAGAGTGACGAAGAGGATGTGTCCCTTGTGGCCGTTCCACCTCCTGCTAATGTACGTGGGGGTCTTGGTGCCGCTGTGGTTTCTGTCCTTTGGTGCTATTGGAGCTGCCGCGGAGGCTACCACGATCCATACAGCCTCTGGCTTTGTTGACGCTGAAAATGGCACTCTGATTAAAGTGGACGAAACGAAACTACTTGAGGTATTTGAGAAGGGCATTTTATTCACAAATGAAGATGACTAATCTTTTGTTGTGCCTTCACAGTTTACATATAACAAGACTGACATCATTGAGCAAGCTAAAGAGAGAGGATTTGACCGAGACGTTTATCTGGAGTTTTTGATAGACGATGGGAACGTAGCTCATCTCAGTCCGTCGAAGATATCCATCAATGAAACGGGGGAGTTGGAGAATGGACTTGCAAAGGCGGAAATCTTGGTGGAAGGGGTGTTTCTTGGAAAAACTGACCTGTGTTCGAGAGTTGTACTTTCCAACAATTTATCTCAACCCCTTCAATGCACTCGGCTAACTGTGATTAGACAGGCAGGGGCCATTGATAAGGCTTTTACCTATAGCGTGGCTGCCCTTGTGGCCATCATTTATATCAATATGGGAGCTGCCCTGGATGTTACAGTGATCAAAGAGACGCTCAAAAAGCCCTACGGTCCTACCATTGGCTTTTTCACGCAGTTCCTTATAATGCCAGTGGTAAGTTGAACAGAAGATTTTTGTGAATTATCTACATATGGCTCATGATATGGTGTTATTTTTATTTGCAGTTAGCTTTTGGTTTGGGGAAACTGTTAATTCCGAATGCTGCGTTGCAGTTGGGATTGTTCATCACCGGTTGTTCTCCAGGAGGTGGAGCATCGAATATCTGGACCTTAACTCTTGGTGGCAATCTTGATCTTTCCATTACAATGACCACAATCTCTACATTCGCTGCTTTCGGTAATTTCTGTTCTGACAAATATGTTGATTGAGGTTATCATTGTATCTCTCCTTCTTCCTTTAAAGCTATGATGCCAGTGTGGATTCTCACCCTTGGCTCTGTCATCCTTGAGGAAGCAAACCTGGTGATCCCATACAGCAAAATTGCTACATTCGCCATTGCACTGGTCGTTCCACTGGGTATCGGGGTTCTGATACAATTCTTGTGGCCAAGAGTTGCAAAGTTCCTTGTCAGGGTTTTGAAACCGTTTGCTGTGTTCTTGATCATCTTCATCGTGGTGTTCGCCATTTATACGAATCTCTATCTCTTTCAACTGTTCAGTTGGCAGGTAAGGTGTTGTTGTGCCTTGTACCAAAGAGTAAACTATTTAATGATGAATACTAACAGATTTTACTTGCCGGATTACTCCTTCCATCCTTGGGATACATCTTGGGTGGTGGCACTGCCTGCTTGCTGAACCAAAACTGGAGAGATATTATAACAATTGGAATTGAAACTGGAGTACAAAACACTGGATTAGCAATTTTCGCCCTAAGATTTTCCTTGCCACAACCTGAAGCAGATATAACGACAGGTACCTGTAACATTCCAAGTAGTACACTCCAAAATTACATGGAAGTATCTAATTCATCAAATTCAATGTTACAGTTCTTCCCGTTGCCTGTGCTTTATGGACACCATTTCTACCATTCTTGATATGGGCGGTTCAGAAAATCCACGTAAAATTTTCCAAGCATTCAGGATATGCCCTGGGAGAAAAGGAAGACTCCATCATTAGCACCCCAGCGCTACTTACCCCTTTGTCAGGATGATCTGCATGATAGTTATAAAAATTGAAAGTATTTTGAGTTAAACATTATAAACCTAAATCAATCACCTCAGCCTCGCTTTATATACCTATTATGTCTCAAACTGCGAAATGACCTGTACAACTGTCTCAATGAAAAGAGTGGAGAGTAGCTCATCGTGGTCACTTTCTTGCCGTCATCTCTTTACTTACAATTATGTATTAGTATTCCACATGTATTTCAATGGGGGGACATTCTGGGTTTGTTTGTGCTGGGCAGATCATAAAATAGTCCATGAAAAAGTATATAAAGTATTCTTTAGAAAAAATAGACTGGATATTAAAAATATATAGCACGAGCAGTCAGTCGTATAAAGTTGTTGACTTAGACTTTGTTGAATTGAGAGATTTATTGAGGTCGAATCATTAATAGTCGAATAAAATATTTAGTTCTGAATGCATATCTAAGGGTTGAAGTTGCTAAAATCATAATTGAATTAATTGTGGGTTGCATCAACTCCCGAAACTTGTCTCATTATGCCCCAAAGGATGCGATTATTACATAAGGGTCGACAGCTTCGATTCCAGTTCAGCAACTTCTTCATTGGCTTTCTTCAGTCCTTTCTTTTCTTCTTCTATGGCTGCCTGGATAGTCTCTAATTTTTCTTTGGCTCCTGCCTTCCCTGAAATGTAGGAGATATTGTCATTGCTTGCAATAATCATTCACAAAATTAGGAAGTTTTGTAAGCTCCTCACCTTTCTTAGAAGCTTTTTTGATTCTCTTCTCAATGGAACCCAACCTCGCTAGTCTCTCCTCGTACAACTCCGCCAATTTCTTGACAATATCCAATTCTTTTAAAAAAGAGATTACGACATGATGATAAACACAAATTAGTAAAACTGGAGTAAGTAAACCTACGTTGGAGTAGGAACGGTTTTACAGGAGTGTCTTCAAGGATCTTAGTAATCTCTTCTGAAGGATATGAACGAACCTCAGTTAGTGGTTGCAGTTTTTTACAAATTTGAAGAAACTTAGAAAATAATAAACTGACCTTGTAGAACTTCAATGGACATTTGTGATCTATCTTCCTGTTCATGTTCATGGAGTTCTTCCTCACCTCCGCTGCTTTCACGGTCACTTCCGCTAATCTTAAACGATTTAGAAGGTGGGGGATGAGGCAGTTACAAGATTTAAATTATCGGCGAAACAAATGACACAGGAAACGCCTCAGACTTATGAATAATTCTAAATAAAATCAATGAAGTTGTGCTTACCAGTTTTCGGAATGACTTGTCTATGTACCCCATAATAATGCAATGTAAGATGTATGCAATTCAATTAACTTTAGTTAATCTAATTAAGTTTGAAGATACACAATTCTCTAAAACGTGAGAAAATAATAAGTGAACCACGTTGAGCAGACACAGACGACATCCATGATGACCCCAATAAAGACACAGGTAAACTTTCAGTATATGCATTCACCAACGTCGTGTAGCCTTGAGGTTTCTTTCTATAGAGAAATCATAAATCATGTACTTTCCACATTCACAGTAGCCCATCAGTCCATGTCATTGTATTCCCATGCCAACCGCAAGTGTCACTCACTGTCAACTTTCCCAGAGGTGGTTCAATGAAGGGGACTTCGAAGAGGAGTCTGGAGGAGCGATGTCTTACAGTGCCCCTTTGGTCATTGCATTCGTCATGCTACCATCAGTTTAGAAGGGAATAACACTGCTCTGATAGAACCATACGAACCACAGTGGTTCGTATGGTTCTACCAGAGCAGAATAACACCGAGCTTGCCAATACTTTTTTGGTGGCAGGTCGAGACACTTTCATATTTCCATCCCTATTTGTTAGATTACCTCTTCCCCCTCGACCTCGACTGGGGTAATTATCATTAGATTCAGGAGGACAGCAGTCTCAGTATTTTGGCTCTTCAACCATAGGCAGTTCGACCTTCTGAATTAGGGTCAGTTGAGTTGGGACGGCTCGGAAAATTATGAATTAGATATCCACAGATTCCTTGCTCTGCTTTTTATCCATCTTGACAAAAATTAAAATGATGCACAGTGGGCATTTCACACACATATACCAAGGCGACTCTCCAATTCCGCCTGGCACTTTTTCAAGCACCGGAATTCTTTAATTCCAGAACCTTGAACTATAGTCCTTGTCGATGGTGTCCTCCAATTCCTTGATTTCTTGTTGATACTGGAGATGCATTTTATCGTACCAACCAACGCACAGGGTCTCTGCCTTTTGTTGTCTGTACTTTCGCGACTGGATGATAGCTTTCCTGGGATCTCCATCCGTTGTTTCAGTTTCAAGTTGCTGCTAATGATAATGAAGCGTCATTTTCATTGCTGGTATCGGCCACCTCGCTTTCAATTTTTGCGTTCGTCCTCCAGATTTACTTTGGATTACCTAATGGTTACCAAGTTGTTGCTATCATCATCATTACTGGTGTCACTGTGAGTGCGAACCTTGTCGGTGTCGCAAGCTTCCTACTTTTATGCTATCTGTTTGCTTCATTTCAGTTTATGACAAGTTTATGAAAATGCAAACTGCAAACTGGGTGGTCTGCAGTTGTGGTATCAGGGCATATTGAGACATAAGGAGGTGGACGCGTTCTAGTTCCACGTTTCTTTGGTAGCAGAAAATACATAGTTTATAAGAAAGTACATATGCATCAGGTATAAATATTCCTTAGAAAAGTATTGACTTCATATTAAAAATATAGGGAAGACCAGTCAGTCGTAGATTTGTTGAGTGAGATTTTATTGATCAAACTTCATCTCAGTCGAATAAAATATTTATACATACAACCGTTCGTCTTCTGGGTACTTTTATATAGAGCGTGTTTGGAAGTCTTTAAACCAAACCTTTCACTCGTCATCATGGACATGGACATTCTGAGCAGAGAACCCTCTGAAATTGGGGACATGGGAAATTGGGGGAATACGGATCCACAAGCACAAGAGTATGAAGAAGAAGAAGATCAAGATGAGGAAGGGGATGTGGATTCAGGAGAGAGTGAGAGTCCGGAGGAAGATGAACCGCAGCCATTTGCCTTTCAAGAAGAACCACAACCGCTTATCCTTGAATTTGAAGAAGAAGCAGACCCACTTATCTATGAAGAAGAGGAAGAACCAGAGCCGTTCACCGTCACCTTCGAAGAAGATGATGAAGAAGAGGGTCTGGAAGCAGTTGAGTCGAAGATAGCTCCGAGTAGCATGTTTCGACAATCCTCATCAACTGCGGAAATGAGACACAGCAAGAGCAGGTCACACAAGTCACTTAGACATGGGGAGGGGGACGCCGAAGCCGGAGATTTACTGAGTCTTAGGTCTGATTCCACTGGACCCGCCCCAGAGATAGACGCCCTGCCCAAAGAGTGTGAAAACAAGGGATTCCAAAATTTTATGACGACTGAGGAAAGCCTCAGAGCCAAAGCGTTAGAAGAAGACGAATTCTTCATCTCTGGCTTGCATGCGGTTGACTCTTTGGCTCCATTCGTAAGAGTGCACAAAAATTAACGCGTCTGGTAAAAATTCCATTATTTTTATGCCCTATATAGAGTTTGAAACGAGTCTATGGAAGACTGGATAGCTTGCCAATAATCAACCTGACTGGAACCTACAATAATCACATTGTGTACGCAAGTTCCAACCTGGTCGTGGTGTATGACTATGTGCAAAACGTTCAAAAATGTCTTCAGGGCCATGTGAGATTGCTTCACACAGTGATATTCCAACAGTATGTTGGCTTTGGCTAACATTATCTATTTTTCTCTGGAATATTTTTAGCGGAACTCAATAACCAGTCTACAAATGGATCCAAAGGGTCATTTTCTGGTGACCACAGGTGCAGGAAAGAGCAGTCTCATAATTGTGTGGGATGCAGCGACAACGTAATGCCTGTGCATCCTGTATAAACGTTTTACAAAAATAAAGTTTTGTGTGTAGGAAAGCCCTCACTTACTTCACTGCCTCTCACAATGGAACGGGATCCGTCTTTGCATGTTTCACTGGCTTGGATTACATCTTTGCGTCATTGGGGGCAGAGGAAGCGGGGAAGCAGAGCATCAGTTTTTGGAATTATGACCCTAAAGAACCAACAAAAGAACCACTACGTATGTTTATAAAAGTCCTCGACTTAGAATTTTAAGACATTACGCTTGATTCTTAATAGTGACAGAGACGCTTCCAAAGGCCACAACACTTATGAGGGAAATCGTCTTTCTTGAAGGTCGCTCGGAATACTTTGTCGCAACTGGTGAAAGGGGCATGGTTTTTGGAACTTGGGCAAGTCAATGTTTACCTTTTTTGTAGTCTTTTATGTTTAACATCAACTCGTTTGTGGCAGACAAGAGATCCCAAACCCGACACGGTTTACTGTCATAAGCCACGGCTCCGAAAAACGTTTATTGACAAGTATAAAAAGTTTACTTCGTCCTTGTGGATGAACAAAGAGGGGACTTCAGTGGCAACTGCGACAGGGTCAGGTAAGATATTGCCACTAGTACTGGAAGTTTGAAATGAGCTGCCTACATTCATGTAGGAATGGTTCTGATTTGGGGGCCTCCGGTGATCCTGGGGTTGGAGGAACCACCAGACAAGACCAAGAACATCAAAGAATTTCAAAGATCCTTCAGACTTTGTGACGATGGGATCGTAGTATTCAAGACATTTAGAGAGTTCGTCGTGATTGGGGATGAGCAAGGCATAGTTCGATTTTTTAATTATGAATTCAAACTCCTCCGTTGGACCAAAAGCTTTAGCCTCCCTGCTATCAAAAGTATTTCATTTAACCAAACTGAGGATGCACCAACATTTAAGAGGAAGCTTCGTAAGTTCTTTTGACTGTGTTCTAAAAATGAGACAAGAATTAAAGTGATAAACATGGACAGGACAAATGTATAGCCAAGGACTCTCAAAGTACCCCGAACGTGATGAGAATAACAAAGTCAAAGACTACACTTTCGGTGGAGCCAAACTTCGTCAAGCCTCGACAGCTACGTTGACAAAGGCACCCATGACTTGTCCCGACTTCATCATAGGTACAGCAAAAAGAATAACATGGACATTCTCATCCCTTTTCTCCTTGTTTTGTTAGGTGTGGGAGGGGGTGATATTTACTACTATCATTTCCACGAGGGGCAAATTGATCGAATTGTGCCCGGAACGCCAGGTAAAGTCAACCATTGAGACTTTTATGGTGAACACTGGTTAAATGGTTTGTATTATTAGGGGACTTTGTCACATGTGACGCCTGCCCTGGATCGTATGTCATAGTCAGACTATTGACACAAATGTCAGAAGTTCCATGAAAATTGTTTTTCTCTTTTAGGAACCATGTGGCTTTTGTAACCAAAAGAGGTCATGTACAAATGTATGACTTCATCACGCATGACCTAATATTCAGTGATCGAATCTTTGCTGGAAGTGCTCAAATAACCACGATGAAGTTTCATCCAATAGGTATAAGAGTCACACAGCTCTCGTTGTTGGAATAGTAAGAGTGACTTTGAATGTAGGGCAACTATGCGCATTTGGACTTAGCGAAGGACGGGTTAGCTTTAGGTGGAACTACACATGGAAGACAGCAATGGCTCCTATGTCCGTAGGCAAAGCACCAATTGTTCGAATGCTCTTCAGTCCTGACGGTTTACATTTAGCCTATTATGTAATTTCTATCCTGAGACCAACTCGAAGAAAAAAACGTAAAACTTGCTTCTTCTACAGGACACTAGTCAGTTACTTGTGGTGCTCAAATACCTTCCAAAAGGTCACGGCTGGATGGAGATAGGGAAGAGCAGGTCACATTCTGAGGACATTTGTGACGTTCAGTTTTTCATAGGTTGCTGAATATTTTTAAATAGAATAACATATAGGTCTATGTTTCCTTTGATGTATTATAGACCCTGACGAAGTCTACAACAGACTCTTTTCCCTCGGTAAGGATCGATACTTTGTGGAATATGACATTGATAAAAGGTAAACTCTGGAAATTCTTCTCTCTTTGAAATTAATTTAATATTGCCTTGCCTCACAGTTCAGAAGAGACGGGTCTCTTCATCACGAGGATTACTTTACTCGAAGAAACTGCTATTCCAACGGCGTTTGTGTTCGATGGTCCTCCTGAGTATGGAATTGACTGTGTCACGTTCGCCAATAACATTGTAAGACCAATATTTTTACGACGACACCTTTGTCAATCCATGAACTCTTCTCTCAATGTAGAACAAGCTCCGAACATTTTCACTCGAAGATGAAAAGGTGAAGCATACCTGCTGCAGTCCTGTATTTGGAAGGGACGAAGGGATCAACCGAATGATAGCTTATCCCGTCCAGATGAACGAGGAGAGATTCAAGACGTTCACTATTTACATAGTCAAGAACAAAATAGGCATAATGGACACCCCGGTGGACGGGAATCCTCACAAATACACAGCCGTTTTCACTCACCCACGGAACATCATTGAAGCCATCGTGCTCCCCGACCAAGAAAGGATTTTCACCCTAGGGAAAGACGACAACTGTAGCTTCCTCCTTGAAACCTCTCCCAAGGCTGTGGAGGCCAGGGTGCTCATGGGTGGGAGTGGAATGGCTCCATACTACCACACGCTCAGAAGACATTGGGGTGGGGCTTGTCAAGACATCATTCGGGACGTCGACATGATATTTTTCTTCCTCAACGTGAAGAGAATAGAAAAACAGACGGACTTGTACAAAATGAATAGAAATATTAGGCTTTGTGAGATCCCTGCTGTGTGTAGGGCTTGTGGATTCTATCTGTCCGAATATGAGGTATGTGTTTGCGATGTTTATTGATTTGGCGTCATTGTCTGATCTTAAAATCTTAGGTGGGATTAATCATGGACGAGATCCGTCGAATGAAACAGTCTGAGCAGACCTACAGTGACGACTTCTCCACTGAATGCACCTTTGACGAATTTATCAAACTCTTTGTGAACCATTACTACCGACTGATTGATGAGGATGTGGAAGAAGCGTTCCAAGTCCTGGGTTTTGACGAGCCTGAAGAAGATCAGGCTTACATGTGCAGACATGACTTTAACCATTACTTGACACAAGAAGGGGAGGTGATAAGTCAAACCAACATGCCCATTTATTTTGGCGAAATGTACCATGTTCGAAAGGAAGAGGAAGAAGGGGAAGAGGGGCCGACTAGAATTGTCAAGTGTCATACAATCAGACCCTCCATGCTGGCAGAAACTGAAGCCTCCACAACCATCGCTGAATCGGACGAAGACCTGGAACTAGACTCCGACACATCAGGGCAAAGTGATTCCAGTTCCACCTCGTCTGAAGACTTGGGACAAGACGAGGACGAAGAGGAAGGGGATGAGGAGGAGGAAGAGGAGAATGACGAGGAAGCAGGGAAGAAGGAGGAGCCTGGGGATCCCGACTCTGATAAAACTCCGACCAACAGTGATGAGCAGCAGAAGAAACGAAAGTCTTCCGTCGTGGCTACCAGACGAGCTTCGAAAGTTGAGAAAAGGAAAGAAGACGACGAGGATGAGGATGAGGAGGAAGAAGGTGAGGGTACCAGCGAGGAGGAAGAAGAGGACGATGAAGAGGAAGAAGAGGATGACTATGAGCTCCCATTAACAATTACGAGAAAAGGACGAGCCGCCGTCGTCAACGATTTGTCCCAGGCCGAACCATCTACATTTGATTCCAGCACTCCGACACCCCCAAAACCTATACCAGTGGAATTACCAGAGGTAGTTAAAGACACATGTCAAAAGTCCAAAATATGTATATGACATTTAACATTTACAGAAAATCGAACTGCTCTTCTTCCTGGACACGATGCTACCCCCAGAATCCCAACAGACCATTCAATGGACAACCTCTACTGACGATGACAAAGACGACTTGTCATTAAATGAAACCAAGAGACGACAAATGGACGAAAAGAAGTTCTTGCGTGAAATCCTAAAGCAGATCATCGACCCAAGCTACCCCATCCCCAAGAAACTTCTGAATGCCCTCTACACTGAATTCTACATGGAACACGGAAACTTCTCCGTACCTCCTGAAATACGATTCCCAGGGGTGGTCCTTCCCAGCGACAACTGGTACAATGAGGACGGAGAAGAAGAAGAGGAGGAAGAAGAGGATGGTGGTCGCAGGTCTTCCGAAGGCTCAAGGGAGAATGAAGGAGAGGATGAGGAAGAAGTTGAAGAGGAGGAGGAAACAGAAGAAGAAAAGGAAAAAGATGCCGAAACCGAGACAGAGATTGAGGAAAATGTCGAAGATCAATCTGAAGATACGGAAACGGAAGCCGAACGTGAAGAAGGTCCATCTGAAGAAGAAGAAGACGATGAAGAAGAGATTGAGACAGTTGATGAAGAGGAAGAAGAAGAAGGGAACGACACGGTCATGCCACCCTTGTCCTCCTTCGACGAGGAGGATCACGAGGATGAAAACTACACCCCTCCATTCTCCATTTCTGACAGACCCACCACCGCCAGAACCACAGACGCTAATCGAGGGGAGGAGACCTCCGACATCCCGGAGGAAATGACGGATGACGATAAAAAATAATGATATTTATTCAAGTGACCCTCATACACTTCGTTTTAGTAAATGAATAAATAATAAAAAATGCATGAAATGAATGTCTGCACCGTTGGACTCTTTGTTCATTTGAGAGGGGAAACTGAGACGAGTTGAGTTGTGGGTTGAGGCAAAAAGAGGAGGGAGAAGGCTGGCTGCCTCGATCGAATTGACAAAGAAAAGTGCAGCGAGTTTTTGTTTGGTTTCTTTTGTGTAAAAGTTGATAAGATAAAAGATAAGGCATACTAATGGGTCGAAAGAGGAAGATTGTGTCTGCATCCTCCTGCAGTTCCACAGAAGAGTCAGGAGCTGAGGAGGAGGAACTTTTGCAAAAGATGTTGAAGGACGGTGACACTGACAGTATGGGGGAGGGAGGAGATTCGGAGGTTGTCATCTGCCCTTCTGTTTCTGTTGATGAGGAGAAGGTATCTGAAGAAGAGGATAAGGATAAAGTGGCCCTTCGCTCCAGTGAGTCTCAGGCTGAGGTCCAAAGACTCGTTCGTGACTACCGGATGGAATTGGTCAAGACGGAGGAAATCGCTGTCAATTTTCTAAGTGACACTACCTCCCACCCCGTCATCTCCTGCTTTAGGGAATTGACTGGACCGGATGTCAACTCTGTTTTGAACAGCTCTGTAAGTGAAGGACTTCAACCAGTGCCTTTCGATTGCTTATTTGTTTCCTTTTGTAGAGCAAATGGAGGAAGAAGATGAATCCACTGGAACTTGGGGTCATGTACGTGGGACTCATTGACCACTTGGCCTCCACCATTGACAATCCGCTGTACTCGGATGAAAAGACAGGGATCAAGAAGGTGGAGAAGAAGGTGGGAAAGTTGATGGTGGAGCTGAGAAGTATCGTTCTCCCCTGGGGATTGAGTGGTAAGGATTAGGATTATCTTACAGCAAAGCCTTGAGGAAAATGTATCTTGAATGTGTTTGTTTTTATCTAATATGCAGAGAAGAAGAAATCAAAGGAACGATTTAAAAGTGTCATGACCCTACTTCGGATGCACGCGGCGCAGTTCGATTTTATCAAGTATGGGAAACCGTTTTCATTGATACTTGACGGTATTGAAGATGAGGTCTCTCGTCGACGTCAAAATGCTGATATACGCAAGAACCTAACCTCTACTTTCTTCTCAACTACAACAACAACTACTCCCACTAACAATACTTCCACTTCTGCAGCAGAAAGTATAGCTTGTCCGTTTGTGGACTGTGGTGATAAGGATAAGACCCCGTCAACAGATAAACTGGAACAGACTGACTCATTAAAGTCGAATGGTAGTATTGCCGCAGTGTCCGTGAAGTCTGATGAGACGCCAATGGAACTTGAGGTAAAAAATGTCAGTAGAAAACATCGTAGAAGTCCTTCAGAGGATGGTGATGGTGATGCTATCAAAAGTCATCAAAAGTGCCCAAATCCAATCAATAAATCATCAACCGATTCAATTCCTACACCTGTGGATTGCAATCAAAATAGCAGCAGCATATCAAAACTGCAACCGGACAACAGCATGAAGGATTCAAATAAACCCGTCACACTCGCCCTCTCCCAGTCCTCCTCTGAAATCAGTCTATCCTTCAGTGCCAAGGAGTCTTCACCAAGGAAAAAGCCACGCTTGGCGTTGGAGAATGAAGAGAATGAAATTGTGATAATGGGCAACAACGAACCCGAAGTTGTAATACTAGATGATGACCCCATCATCAAGGTTGCACCCCTGCCTCCAGTGCCAGTACCAGTGCCTCAAGTTAAAATGAATGCTTTCGCATTTATGATGAATCGCAGTAAAGAATTAGCTCAACAGAGCAAGTTGAAAAAGCAAATGAAGAAGTCTCAAAAGTAATGTCATAATAATTCTTACATTAGTTAGCGTATTTGTATACAGAAATCAAAGCAAATGTGATTATTATTATTTGCTTGTTTTGAATCTTTTGATTGTATTTTATTTATTTAAGAGGGCATGTTTGTAATTTATGTGACACTTCTTAGGAGGATCCTTTAATTTTTGATTCAGAGGATATGGGTGTTTGGGTTTTAATTGTTTGTTACATAACTTCTGTTTAGAATAAATGAATTGGAATGACATGTACTGTCCGAGCCACCAATTTGATTATTCTCATCTCATGTGTCAAAAAAGAAAGTTGGACGTAGTTGTGAACTTTAGCGATGATGGTTTGAGATGGCCTTCAGGTCCCTTTTCAACATATAAGTGTACAATGCTTTTTGTCCTCGACTAATTTTGTACCTGTCGAAGTTTCCCTTGGCCTTGGTTCGTGAACGTAATCTCATTGTAAAAATGTATGTATGTAGTGTATGGGGCAGTGTAAGAAAGCCATTTGTATTGATTGCTTTCTCTTGTGGAATGCATAATCATCATCATCGTTGTACGTGTGATCCCAATGTGAGGGAGCTTCATTACTAATTAATAAGACTGTTGTCCTTTTATCGGTCTCGTTAAAAGCGACGACAAGGCAGGTCCATTACTTTTTATTGCCATAAAGCACTTTGACTTTTAGACTATTTCCTCGTAGTTGAGTACCGGAGTTGTTATTATTGCATATTGTTTGGAGTTTGGATTGGATGAATGCTATGCACAAACTTAATTGGAAAGTATAACGTCATTTCACTTCCAGCTCCAGCCGACACTCTCACTTTATGGAAAGACCAACTTCCCTTACCTTCATGAAGACTTACCTTACCTGTAATCTCTATCACCTGCTAATGATATATTCTTGTAGGTAGATGAAGCACTTTTCCAAGACACTGGAATTAGGTCAACAACTCACATGTCATCTCATTCAATCGTCTTTGGAGAAGGTGGACAGTGCATTACTCTCTCTTTTCTTCAAGAGAGTTTCACTTTCTTTCATCGAAATTGTCAGCAATTTTTATTTCATCTACGATGGTCCGACTTTTTCCCAGGAACGGTGGTAGTGAGGAAATTTCCAACAATAATCAACTCACGACGTTAAGTTACACCAGCAGAAATTATGACCACGATCAAGTGGCAAATCATCACACAAATAACGACGTGTTCGTCACAAAGCCAGTGTTTAAGCAGGGTCGATCATTTCCCAATGTCCCCATTCACAATCAAAAAAGTGCATTGCAGTTGCAGCCGGACGTGGCATGCATTTCAAGCGTGTCATCACCCCCGGCCCTCATGGTTCGGGATGGGGTCAAATACTATGGGAAGGGGGAAGGGTGTGCCAAGGTCTTGAATAATTTCAACATGACGGTTCCAAAGGGCACAATGTAGGTAACAATCATACAAGTTGTCGTTGTCTAAAGATTGATAAATCCTGATGACAAAAGTTGCTTTCACTTACAGTTATGGATTGTTGGGGTCCAGTGGGTGTGGAAAGACGACGGTCCTCAGTTGTATAGTTGGACTTAAAAATTTGGACAGTGGAGACATTCGGGTGTTTGGAAAGAGACCTGGGAGTAAAGGGTGTGGGGTTCCTGGAAGGAGGGTTGGCTACATGCCACAAGTAAGTACATGAAAAAACCTTTATTGATTGCCTCTTGGGACAAGAATGTATTTGTGGGTTTAGGAACTAGCACTTTATGACAACTTGTCAATTGGAGAAACCATTATGTTCTTCGGGACCCTGGCCAACATCTCAGATAGTGACATACAACAGAGACTGATCTTTCTTACGAAGCTTCTCGACTTACCCCAGTCAGACAGAAGGGTAGATTCTCTGAGGTAATTCACCATTATGATTTCTCCATGTCAGGCAAATGCATTGGATAATTTATTATTAGCTGTGGTCAGAAGAGGAGAGTGTCACTTGCTGTTACATTGGTCAGTACAATTAGCAAAATATGATTAATTTCTAATGGTTGACTAACTTGGTCATTTTAATTGAAAGGTTCACTCACCTGAACTCCTCATCCTTGACGAGCCTACCGTGGGTGTGGATCCATTGCTCCGGGAAAGGTTACAAAAATAGACTCTAAGAAATTGATAGAAACTTGTGCCAATTTATTTTATACCTTGCAGTATCTGGGAACATTTGACTAATATCGTTTCCACGTTGGGGACGACAGTGCTAATCACAACTCATTACATTGAAGAGGCTCAAAGGTCACATACGGTAAGCCAAGAGAAACAAAATACTAATACGAGTTACAATGACGATTAATTGGTTTAGGTCGGCCTAATGAGGAATGGGAGACTGCTCATGGAAGAGAATCCTCAACAACTGCTATTACACCATGGGGCCAACTCCCTCAACGACATCGTCTTAAAATTATGTAGGAATGATCAATTCGATGAAAGTTATGTTAGACATGACAAAGTCAACGCCCGTAAAGGTACTGAAACCAATGGTCCCTTTCCAAGTATGAGAATGACATGGATATTATCATTTTAGACAAAGTCACAGAAGATCTCACTTCGCCCCATGACGTTTCCGATTATGACGATGGATTCTTCTCAACCTTTTCCGCAAGAGTTAAAGCTTTGACGCTAAAGAACTCGAGGCTTATGCTACGAAATTATTGGTAATATTTAAATGACTGCATTATCAGAATAATGCTCAACTTCTTTTCATAATTCCAGGCTTATCCTTCTTATCTTACTGAATCCTTCGTTTGACGTTTGTCTTGTGAACACTGCGATGGGAGGAGAGCCTTCACATTTACCCTTTGGATACGTTAATCATGAACTGAACAGCACTGTTGAATGCGAAAGGAACCTGGAGGACTATGAGACTTGTATATTGGCAAATCTAAGTTGTCGACTTATCGACAAGCTCAGGGAGAGGAATACATTTAGACTGGTGAGAGAGGATTTATCTTGTCTGTTTAAAGTCTAAAGCTAAGAAATGTTCATACAGAAACACTATGAATCGGAGGAGATTGCTCTAAGGGCTGTTGACGAAGGGAGGATTTGGGGCTACGTTTCTTTTCCTGAAGGTTATTCAGACAGTTTGTTCGAAAGGGCAACGGAGGGTTTGGATGTCAAAAACGAGTCAATGGATTACTCAAACATGAACGTGAGGATGGATGTCAGCAGTAAGAATAAGATTTTAAGTAACTTTTGGCATTACATTTGCATACCTTCAAACTTTTATCATAGATAAACCAATAGCCGTTGTGATAGCCGCTGCGCTGTACGAAGGGTATGGAAAATTCATCCGTAAACTTCTTGCAGACTGTGGACTGAATCCAGAATTTGGTGAACTTCCTGTGAAGTTCTTATCTCCCTTGTATGGATCTGTGCACACTGACATGAAGGAATTTGTTGCTCCAGGGATTCTACTCGGGTACTTAACAAACATTGAATCATTTCACGGCGAACAGGTTTTTTTATATTCACCTTTCACTTTTTTCAGGATCCTCTTCTTTTTCCCTTACTGTTCTGGAGCACTCGTGGTCATAAATGAGAAGAAGCAAGGGACACTGCAAAGAGCTCAGGTAGCAGGGGCTTCAACCTTTGAACTGATGATTTCATTCATGCTCACCCAAACCTGCGTCCTTTTGATTCAATCCCTGACGACGTTTTTCCTTACGACTTGGTACTTTGGGATAATGGTGGCTGGATCGATACCACTTGGGGTGCTTATGTCGATTCTTGTTGGCATTGATGGGGTATCGATGGGTAAGAGAAAGATAAAAATGCAAAAATGAATGAAAATCTCATCTTGCCCCAATAATGACAGGTTTCTTCGTCGCTGCATTTTGCAATGGGGAACTTGAAGCTGTGATTGTAGGAATTGGATATTTCCTTGCGAATTTCATAATTTCGGGTGAGCTAATGCAAAAAAATCGTCAGGTCGATGGAAATTTTCATATTTTCTTAATGTTTATATAGGAACACTCTGGCCAATCGAGGCAGGACCTCCCATGATGCAATATTTTGCATACTTATTCCCTTCCACTCTTCCTGGAGAGTCTGTCCGATCCATAATTTCTCGTGGTTGGGGTCTAACACACGCTCATGTTTGGCCAGGATTTCTTTCAGAAGTTGTTCGCATCGGAGTTTTTTGGGGAGCAATGATTGGCATTTATAAAGTGACCCTCAGTCGAAAATGAGGTTGACAAACAACTTTTTTTTGTGCAATTTTAAAATCTTTATGACATAAAAGAATTATTTCCTATTTTAAGTTTGCATTATTTTGACAGTTTATTATGTATTGCCATAACAAAGAGCAATAAAGTCCATCATCGATTTTTTACCTGCAGTTGCCTTGAAAATGCATTTTTATTGCTAATTAAGGAGCAAAATAAGAGTTTTATGTTTATGAATTGAATTATGGTGATGATGATAGGCAGTATAGGAGGCCTGGTGGTCGTAAAAATATCTAGTCTGTATCGTAAATTGCTCTTAACTCAACTAATCAATTATTATGCCTCTCTCGCCTCGACCCAACTTGATTTGTCACATGTCATTGATCTTGTCAATGAAGCGTATCAAAATTGAGAAATGCACGTAATACCTATCATCGATAAATAAATAAATTCACATAAACCATAAAATACTTTCCCTATTTGTTTCCTTTCTCTTTTTTGCCTGCAACAGAACCCAATTGCAATTGTTTGCTTTTAAAAAGTGCGATGTGAGGCACACAAAAATAGAAATTAGATTGTGGCAGGATGAGAATGCGAATAATGCAACCTAGTAGTGAGTTAGTAGTAAAGAATTCGTATGGCTTTTAACGGAAGCTGACTTTGTTACGTGCAGAAAATTGCCAAATACTCCAAATATGCGTTTCCCCTTCAAGGGATGCATTATAATTCAATGCAGTCCAATTCAATTAATTAAGACAAATGCAACGCAGAGAGTTGAGTTGACTGACCACACCATTATTATTATTGATGTTGATATAATCGTTTTTTATACATTTTACTACTTCTTCCTTTGGGCAAGTAGTAAGTACTCTCAACTCAAGAGACATGACATCGTCACGAACCTTCTAAGTAAGTTCTTTAAACTTTAACAAAAAACTAGATCATAGAGAGCAAGAAAAAGTTTGCGGACGCGACACGACGCAACAAAGTGCACTCTTTGCAGATGAAGACAAGACAAGAGAGTAATAAAATCAAATGAGTGACCCACACCCTGTTTTTTTGAAAATGTACTCACTCATTCTGACTCAGTCATTCCTTATTTTTTATGCCAAAAGAAAGAATGTAAAGTTTAGCTGTACATTGTATGTTTATTATAATGAACAAGAAGCTGATTATATGAGAGGCGTCCTCTCAGTGATTGTCTCTCATCTGTCTCAAAACTTTCAGCCTCAATGCACAATGCATTCCATTTGAACTTTGTAGGTGGTCAGGTCTTTGTGAAGGATTTGTAGGAGGAATCGGAAAACGATACCATCGTCATACAAGAAAGAAAAAAACAAGT
>JAQIWU010000931.1:0-20254 GCA_034696445.1 Isotomiella minor | reverse complement strand
GTGTAATAAGTATTAATCATGTCAACAAGGTATCGAATAACGTCAATTGAAGCTCTTCTTAAGCCTGTTATGGCTTGCATAGAGCTAATAAATTTCATTCATTCATTCATCTTTTAGACGTCAAGCGTCGTTTCATTGTGCCCTATACCATATCTTCTAGTATTTTATAGTTAGCGTTATCAAACAGTTCAGTCGATTAGCTGGTCTTTAGTGTTGTCATCAACTTATACTTCATACTTAATTATCCCCCCTCTATCTAACAAGTAAGCATTTTTAAACAAGCTAAAGTGAAGTCATCAAGTTTCATTTGATTAACACATTAAAAAGATAAGACTCCGCTCTCGGGATATGGATTGATTATGTACGATTACCTAAAGGCTGACTAAATAAATTGCTTTATGGGTCACTATTTTAACTTGCGATGCGTTAAGTAAATATGTATATGAACCGCTATTTATCATTCCATAGCGTTCTTTCTTTATTAGAGGGGAAGGAAGGAGTAGGTAAAGTCCACTAAATCCCAATTTATAGCTAACCGGTTCCAAATATCCTTTAAATATTAAATAGCGGAAGAAAAGAGTTACCTATGCTAGTCTAAAATATGGCCTCTCAATTGACTCATTGTTGGAAAGTCAGACGGACGCACGGACGATCACAAACCAATAACGAAGTACATAATAATTAGTTGGGTTGGTTGAAATAAAGTTGAGATTACTGAGAGTCCCAATCCCAACTTAATTTTCTTTCCTTTAACCGTTCTTTAAAGGATCATTATCTTTCACGAGGATTTGTCAGTTCTTCATTTCATACTCTATCACTTTGAGAGAAGTCAACAGCAAACAGTTTAGTCAGTTTGTAGTTGACATCTCATTCTCAATTAAACTTCCACATCATCATCACCTTCTGCATTATCCATATTTATTCAACTCTTTGGATTTTGGAAAAATAATGGGATCCTCCTCACAGCAACAACAGGAATTAGTAGAGCTTCATACCAATTTGGAAAACAGTTTGGGGGAGAAAATGTCTGAAGTCTCGGAACAAGTGAGGAAGGTGCTGCAGAATCTGTTTCCACAAATTGTAGAAGGTCTTAATAATCTAAGTGGTAAGCCAAAAAATTATTTATTGTTTTTTGCCCTAAACAACCTACAAGCATCCTCTCCTCCGACTCCGACGCACGTAGTCTTGAAGTCTTCCGTTTGGGCTTCAAATTCGAAAGAATGAAAATGAAGAGATGTGATTAGTTTTTGCAATTTTTGAAAGACGTATAGAGAAGTAAACTATTATACTCAGTGAGGCCTGGTATGTTCTAATTTACAAACCGGATTCATGGGCTCATGGATGGATGATTGTTGAAACTTATATGAATATGATAAGCTATATAGCTGATGGGGCAGAGTGATACAACCAAGCCAAACCAGGTCCTTCACCCTGTTGTTCTTCCTTCATCTCCTCTCTACAAGCCTGTTTAACAGACTGTAATTTCTACATCTTTGGACCTAGCCATAAGCTGACCACATTCATTTTTTTTTTCATAAAGATTCGGTTTGTTGAATTCGGATGGCTTTAATAAGCAAGCACCTTGCATTTGGTGCTGCATTAAGGTGTGTAGCATATATGCCAATTTCCACACTCAGGTATTTCATTCTTTCAACATTCAATGCGCTAAAGCAAAAACTTTACACAGGTTGTTCTCGAGACCACTTTGTGTGTTGTGATGATTCTCGCAGTTGTGACGTGACCACTTGCCAGAGGAGAGTAAATAGTTTTGACATTGAGAGGAAAGTGAGTTTAATATTTAAGTTAACTGCTGACCTCTGACACCCTCTGGAAGATAGAGAGGGTTTGACCTTGTGTGGTTTCTTGTTTTATACGGTGTATGGGAGTGAGATTCATGAGCTCAAAGAAAGCAATCAAAGTGTCCTTAAACCCTCGTGTTATGGAGGCAAAGGCAAATATTTTAAAGAATAATAAAGGCAAGGGAATGACGAATCAAAGTAAGTTAACTACCATTTAGACTTTACAATGTTCCCATATTTATTTGGTATTATTTCTCACGATCATTTCCACGAAATGCAACAATTGCACAATCCGAATCAGAGAAAAAACTGCAGCTATAAAGGTCAAATGGGGCAACGTTGTACGAAACGATAGGTTTTGGTTTTTCTATATCGTGCAAAAGAAACAAGAACGAGAACGCATCATAATAGCCTTATTTTTCTTACGAAATTATTATAGTATCATGATGATGTGAAGTTAATGAGCGTGGAGAGAGAAAAAGAAGGAGGTTATCCTTGAACCGATCGGTAGTTAGATATTCACTAGTTTTAGGTGCTGCTGGATGCACTCAGCATAGCATCCTCATAGCTAAAAAGCTAGACCTTCTTTTTCAGACAGGACATGACAGCCAACATGTATAGCTTTTGAATTAGTGAGGCAAGACATTTCATAACTTTTCTATTCCTTTCTATTAAAAAATTAGAATAGTTTGATAGTGCAGATCGTTTACCTTATTTTGTTTTTATGCAAATTCAGTTTAAACTCCTTGACCTGAAGGAACTCAGTCAGGGTTTGACGTAAAATGTAATGCAATGTTAACGAATCTGTTCTGTTGACTTTGATTGCAGATTGTCTCAAGAATCTTTTGAGTGGATAACTTTTTTGGGACAAAATAAGAGTCTTATTTCCAATTGCATGAAACATTATTTTCCGGCGTGGTTCTCTGTCTCTGCATTTATAAAATATTGTTGTGACTGAGTTGAGACATAAAGTGCCAATCTGTAGTAGTCAGTCATAATGTGTCCGACCAAGCGTTCAACAAGCCTCTTTGACGTTGTAGGTTCAAGTGTGAACCACCTCCGGGAGTTGGGATGGGAGACCACAGGCACCTTTGAGCAACAGTTTCGGGACCGCTTTCATCAACTTGGTACTATTCCTTTTGTAACTCCATTCATTACCAAATTGATAAACCCTTGATTGATTGTAGGAAGGAGGGTCTCAAACATTCAGTTGCCCCCGGTGGTCAACAAGTGGATCGATGGAGGAAAGAAGTACGCTGCAGAACATCCTGTGGTCGCAATGGTCGCCTTGGCCCTAGCCATCTCATGCGCTATCCCTGTCGTCGTCTTTCTTACTTTCGCACTCATCACTCTGCTCGTCACATTCACGGGCTTTCTCTTTGTTGAAGGTATGCAACTTATATAGCTTTGTAGCGAATACTGACTCCAAACCTTTGAATGAATTACATGGGGACAATTCTGGGGGTGGCAGCATTGGTGCTGGGTGGAGCGTTGGTGATCATTGGAGGCATCACTTTGTCCATAGTGTCCTCAGTCCTCATTTGCTACTTTATTGCTACCAAGCTGTACACCGCAGTGACTGGAGACCAAAAGCCTCACAGAATCTTCAAATACATTCCCTACATTGGACAGTTGTTATTCACCAATCTGGACCACATCACAAGCAACGGGGCAGCTGCAAAAATCCCCAACGGGTATGACCAAGAAGAAGTGTCCGGTGGGGGAGGGGATGTGGGTGGCGACGGCAGCCTTGCTCACACTGACTAAAGAGGAAGCCTGAAATGAAATGACAAATCTTTATAAGAGATTGAGACTTCAAGTAAGGAAGTGCACAAAAATAATGGTATGTAGTTTAGTAAGTAACTTATCACATAGTCTTCCCTTATACGTAATATCACGATGGTTGGTACATACTCACACAACCAACTTTGTTCTTTTGTTGTTGATTATTATATTACTTAAGTTATCCATCACTTGTTGTTTGAAATATCTATTGAATTGACATGGCTGTTTTGTTGTTGAATTATAAATCCTAAATCCACACACCTAATTTTCAGACATTGTATTACTTAAATCCTTTCTACGACGCGTCTTAAGACGACTTAGCATATTGATGATGAAGTTAGTGTGTTAACCCAGAAAATATTGGTTTGATCCATGGCATCTTGAACGTGCAGTCAGTAAACTTCAGGAACCGAACCTGACTTCAGTCTAGTCATGGAGTTTTTCTTTGTAAAGATACTTTGTCTCATAACTTGCGTACTTCACTGCGTTGTCTTCCGCGTGTCCGCATCATCCTTTGTGCTGGGAATAGGTCAAGTGCTCGTGTCCCACAATAACAGTTGTGACAATAAAGTGCGTCTTTGCAACCCAGCCGCCCTTCTCATGTGCATATCAGGGAGTTGCCAGTGTGAGAGTCCCTCCAACCAAAGGTACGACCCAATCAGTCAGACCTGTCTTAGCGTTGTGGGTGGACAATGTTGTCTACAATGTAATGAAGGGGAGGACAGTCCTAGAATCTGCATCCCCAACGCCCACTGCGTCCAAGTCTCTAGCACCTCGTACAACTACACCGAGTGCCAGTGTGAACCTGGCTTTATTGAGAATTCCGAAGGCAACTGCGTCCCAGGGATTGGGAAAGAGTGCAATTATTCCCCCAACGAGTGCAATCCACTTGGCATGGTCGTGTGTAAGAATGGTCGCTGCAACTGCTTGGACGAGCTTCAGGTGTATGATGGTGACATGAGGAGATGCGTGAGCCCTGCAGGCACGCATTGCAAATATGACAGTGTGCAATTGGGCTGTGTTCGAAACGCCATTTGCTACCCCTTCTACTACTGGGTTCCCCCAAGATGCATTTGTAAACCTGGCTACGTGCAGACAAAGAACCGAACGTGCATTCTGGAGATTGAAGCCGTCAGCATTGCAAGAAGTCACCAACTAGTCCAAGCCCAACCAGTCTCAGAAGATATTGAATGACCATATACAAACTCCAGAACTTTTTTTGCTAGTACAAACATTGCAGCTTTTCATGAAGAAGTTACATCATACATTGTCACAGTTTTAAAGCATGTTGTTTTACTTCTCTTTTGGATATAACTTGACAAAATAAAATCTCGTCATTTGCATACTCATCGAGCCCAATCCGACTGAAACAGTTTTAAAATTGGACTGTCATAAATAAACGTAGTTTACACAACGTTTATAAAGCAAAGTCGAGCTATGTGTAAGGAAGTGAGCCAGAAGGCTCTGAATTTACAATCAGAATGTGCATGACCAAATGTCAACGTTTGAGTTCTCTTCACCGGATTCTTCCATTCGGGTAAATATTTCGGCAGAGCAGGGATGTACTCCAATGATGCT
The DNA here is from genome assembly GCA_034696445.1 of Isotomiella minor. Classification (NCBI taxonomy): domain Eukaryota; kingdom Metazoa; phylum Arthropoda; class Collembola; order Entomobryomorpha; family Isotomidae; genus Isotomiella; species Isotomiella minor. The sequence goes on along the minus strand of JAQIWU010000931.1, from coordinate 15,092 downwards.
CTTCAGATCTACTCTTGTGGCTTTCAGTTTCATTCCTAATGCAAATCCATGAATGACCTCTCCGGCATTTTGTCCCAAATAGTGAACTCCAATGATCCGTTCGTTTTCAGAGGGCCGAGTTAACATTTTGGCATAAAAAGGGTCTCTCCGACTCTGACTGCTGCGAGATGATAAAGAATTTCCATTCTTAACAAGTTGGTGTTTGTGTGCATATTATGCTTACCTGTTTCTACAGATGTGGTCACAAAATGGTGTGAATTTGGCGAAATAAACTTTTATATCTGTGTCTCCATACTCCTTGCACGCTGCTTCCTCAGAAAGACCAATGGAAGCGTAGGGAACCGGGGTAAGGAGAAACTTAGGTAAATCCATCCCTGTTGTCGTCTCTTCTGGTTGATCTTCGTTGTGACAGAGGTGTCTTGCCAGACGCAAGCCAGCTTGCCGCAGCAAAGTAGTGTTGTGTATGTTATCGTTGTCATCCTTATCATCGGTGAGCCAATGAGAAGTACACTCGCCAATCGCATATATGTCTTCAACTGTAGTCATGCCTTGGCTGTCCACCCATATTTTTGAAGAAAATTCTTCAGTCAACACGCCTATAAAAAACTTTTATTAATACATGTCCACTGCCTCCATATTTTGTCTGAGGTCGAACCGGCTTTTGATAAATGTAGAGAAAGGGCGGAGGATTTCCTCCCGACGGCCAAGACCACAGTGTCGAATGTTCTCACCATTTTTTCGCCAGTATGAACATGGTTGGCTGTAACATTCTTGGTTAACAATGCATCCAGCTCTTGGTCAATCTGAACCACACACCACCCTATCATAATCTTGACTCCGCGGCTGTGCAGAGACTCCAGAATCAGAGTAACCATTCGCCTGTCGAATGTTCGGAGAAGTGGAGATTTGGACATCAGAAACACTTCCACGTTCAAGGCAGAAAGGAGACCTGCAGCCTCCACAGCGTCTGTACCTCCTCCAACGATAAGAACACGGCCAGGGTGACGTCGGGTCGAAAATAAGTCAGCCATTGTGATACAGGATCCTGTAGACCCACGCACATCCAACGTCTTGTATGTGGGAGTTACAGATATCAAGATTTTCTGTGAAAAGAAAAAAAGGCATTGGTGGGGTTAAGGGAGACTCTCCCATTTACAATACCTCTGCAGTGATACACTCTTCACTTTTATCCTCTTCCGAAGTGAAGAGGACTTTGTGGGGGTCGTCAAATTCACATTTGCTGCAAGCAAAGTAGTGCATCCCCTTCTCAGCCTGGAGACGGAACTGTCGTTCCCAGCACAAGGTTCTGGTGTAGGTTTGAATGTTGTCGATGAGTGTGGTCCAATCATGAATGTGACTCCCACTTCCACCCCCACCCGCGTTGCCCCTTGCCCCAACGTCAAACCAGCCATACGGATTTACAACTTCCTCGGCAAGTCGGCCCCCAAGTTGTCCTGCGTAATGCATCAACATTCTTGGAACACATCCCGTCTGGAAACAAGCTGCTCCAAACCGCCAGCTTAAGCTGTTGACCGTAGGCGTTGTTTTTAACGCAGTACATGACGCCGAAGACCCTAATAATGGCTGAGGGTCACAAATTGCCACCTTGAGCCCCATCTTGACTGCTTCATGTGCCACAGTAAAACCCCCACTCCCATTTCCAATGACAATCAAGTCAAAATCAAAGTCGTGGGTGGTCGTCAGACTAATGTCGGAATCGGAGGACCTGGCGTCAGGGTCAAATTTTCTGTGGATGGTCGTTATTCGAGGAAGAATTTGACTCTGAATTAGTGGGACACACGTGCTGCTTTCTTTGCCTAGTTTGTGCTCGGTTATCTGGAGAAATAGAGGTGCTATTGTGACAAACATGAAATTTTGTTTAGTTTATCAGCACCTTGTTCTCAAAGTATTCCACCTTTTCCTGAACGCTTCGAGTTTTAGTGATGGAATGAATTAGAATTTTGAACAGTTGTCTCATATTGGATGCCGATTCTTCCCTTGGTGCATTTTCTAGTGAAAGAGCTTTCACAAGTTGCAGTAGATGAGCTTTGTTTGCAGAGTTGCTAGCAATAACTTTGGTCCACAGACCAAGAAACTCGTCGAAATTCAGAGCCCCAACTTTGTTCGTGTCACCTTCCCTCAAAATGTGTCGTGCTTTCTGCTTTGAAATGACGTAGTCGTACTGGTCTAAGAAAGACATGAGTTCGGAATCGGTTAGGAGGCCGTCCTGTGCGGCGTTCGCTCTGTGAACAAAAAGAAGAAAATGCTAAAATAATGCTTAAAATAAAATGGAAGTAGCGTTACATACTGTTTGAATAGCTTTTCAAAGTAGTCCAACAAGACACTACTGAAGGTTGAAGGGGAGGGTAATTTACAGACTTCAAAAACATCGGCAACGGCTTTTACTGAATTCGTCGGTGTTATTCCCTCGTCCAACCCAGGGCTGGGTGTGGGTGAAATGAGGGTGACCTGGGCATTACACCTGGGAATAATGCCACTCGCTGAAGAAGACAAAAATGGCGTTTGGCTTGAGGAAGGTACTTCATTATTATCTTCTGTCCTTGCTTCTTTTACCACGTCCAATACTTCTACATTCTCCATCTCTTTTCATTTCATGAGTGGGAGTACAACGAGTAAAACTTGGATGGATATCAAAGGATGGACTGTGAATTACGCGTATCCGTAATATTTGGCATTATTCATTTGACCCCATGGAAAAGAAGATTCAGATGTTGCTATCGATGACTCGTCACCAATCTATAACTTGTCAGAATAACGAAAAACTGACTGAGATCTTGTGCATGAAAATAAAAGAACGTTGATTTTAGAATGACAATTTCATCTTACCCCGACCTCCTTTGATCCTATATATAAAGTTGCTTTTCTATGCTCAGAAGTTTTGTCATCCCGGATTCCGTCGTACATACGTAATGTAATGCAAGGAATTTCATATTTCATCTGCCTGTCTAACCACCATTTGATTATTTTTTCCATAAAGTTTGCCTCCATCCTTTCCTATGTGGCTTTTAATATAGAGAGCTTATCATTAGTCTCTAATTGGATGGATGAATGTTTCAGATTGAGACACCAGAAATTGGAAATAAGATTAGAAGAAACCGGTGGGATAAAATAGTGAAAGAATGTACACAGGAGTGATTGAAAAAAGGAACCAAATAGAATTATCATTACTTCCTACTTACATTTTAATTAAAAAACGTACAAGTACAAGATCGGTCAATAAATAATCAAGTTATTCATCTTATCTATTTTCTTCAAAGGTTATCGAGGGTTCTGAAAACTTATGAACTGACTCTAAAACTGAGTCTTCTTCCACGCCACTCCCTGGATCTTGTTGGATTTCTTCGGGGAAGTACGTTGGAAATGGAGGAGACTCTACTCGTCTGCAAAGAATAAATAGGTAAATTCCTTTCCGACCACGAGGGAAAATTGTACAAGAAAGACTTTTACCTGTGAAACATAGCAGAGTCCCTGAGACAGAGGTAGGTCCCAGTGTCTCCCTGCACCGAAGGTCCTTTGACATAGAGCACGTTGTACTTGGAGTTGATTCTTATGATTTGCTGCCCCTTGAGTTTTCTCCAGGCACTCCCCATGTGCCCAGGCATTTTCGTCCCAGGCCACACTCGACCCTTCTCCCCTCCCCCGCCAATGCAACCGCCCCTTCTGTGAGACTTGGTCACACCGTGAGTGGCCGGCATTCCTTTGAAACCCCATCGTTTCATCACCCCTTGAAAACCTCTTTCAACCCTATAGAAAATTCACATAGTTACGTAAGAAGGGTCAACCATCAAAAGACCATTTCATAGCATCGCCTTACAACGTGGAAATGCTGCATGCATTTTACAAACATCTCCAGTTCCAAGCAACAAGCTTGACGAAATCTACTACTTATAATTCTTTGTTATCATAAATGATGTTATACACCATTTAGTTTATGAAATAAATCGAATGGTTGTCAAAAAAAAAAAAAAAAAAAAAATTCATTTAGATTTGGAACCCTTACGTTTTTCCGATGACGTCGATGTACTGACCAACCTTGAAGTGGGAGGCATAGAGAGGGGTCCCCGGCATCAAGTAGGCGTCTGGTGTGATGGCAAATCGGTGAATCTTAACCTTTGGCAGGGTTCCAGCCTCTTGGAAAAGGCCGCAGTACTCCTTCGTGAATATCTGCGGATCCGCACTTTGGGCCCCGACCAACAACATTCCCCTTCCAGCCGGAAAGCGGGACCCGTAGTTCCTTGTCACTATTTCTGGTGGGAGGTATTTGATGACGTGGTTGTCCACGACCTGGAGCAATGGAAGACATTTAAATCAATTACCTCGCACGCATATTGACCTGACAACCTAGGTTGGTAATCAATGAGTCTCTTGACTCTGGCCTGGGTTGTCATGTCAATTACCTGCAAGAGGGTGGCGAGAAAGCGTTTGCCGTTGACGTCCCACATGGGATGAACGCCAATCTTCTTTGCAATGACACCCACCCGAATGGACCTTGGTGTCCACTCCTGCCTCTCGTGGTTCAGCTCTTTGAGAGGACTCATCCACGGATTCCCAGTAAGACTGTCGGTTTGATAAGCCGGCCCATACTTCTGGAGAATGACTTGGTTCACGAACGACTGGTTCTCTTTCGTCAGCTCTTGGTCGTGTCTCTATATACAAATATAGACAGTGTCACATTGACAATTTGATTGAAAAAAAGAGTGACAAACCTCTCGTCGTTTCTTCGCCCAAGTGGCTTTAGGATGCGTCCTGCGGGTCTTCATCCGTGACATTTGTCGCCTCTGGTCAGCAAAGATAGGCGACCTGTCGAATTAAGAGTGAAAAGTTTGTGACTTTATTTTTTAGGCTTTAAGTTTAATTGCTTACGGGGAAAACAACGGCGAAGACGATGTCACCATTCCGAGGGATGCAATCCCTCGACTCCATCCAGTCTGACGAAGTACGGTCGAAGTGACGAACGTCAGAGTGGAAAACATTTTTTGTTCTTATCTTTTATTCTTATTTTTTTACTGGAGCATGGACAAAGAGCCGATATCAGCTGGAATAGTCACAGTGTCAGCTGATCATTTCAAACGTCTTCTTAAAGTCATGTCAACGACGCTGTCGTCGTCAACTTCGTCGACCAAGTCCGTTGTGTCAGGGATGGTGGACCCGTCAATTGTTGAGGAATGGACGAGGGTTCAGGAGGAGTTGAGTACGAGGATCGTGACGGTAGACACGGAGGAGTGGCAAAGGGACATTGACACGTAATAATTATGATAATTACGACTTACTTTATCGAACTGAGACATTATGTATGTAACATCAATCCATGTACTTATAGGAAGTTGAAGTTGGTTGGGGGTTTGGACATTTCATACCCAAAGGACGCCCACGATAAGGCCGAGTCCACCGCCTATGCCGCTCTCGTCGTGGTCAAGTTCCCTTCGATGGAGGTTGTCTACCAGGCCGTAGACCTATTCCAGATTGACGTTCCATATGTAGCAGGTTCGTAGGGTTCCCTTATTCCTTAAGAGTCGACTCTTGCATCAAAGGGCTTCATTATTGGGGCAAGATGAGAATTGTGTGCATCTATTTTCTGTTAAGGATTCCTCGCCTTTCGAGAACTGTCCCCATTGCTGACGCTGATAAGGGACTTGGTCAAGGCGCACCCTGAGTTTACACCGGACGTCCTTCTCGTGGATGGAAATGGCCTTTTACACCCTCAAAAGTGTGGGATTGCCTGTCATGTAGGGTCGCAGTCATCCATCCCTACCATTGGTGTGGCAAAAAATCTGTTCGTCATGATGGACGTGTGTGGCGATACTGGGCACGGCAAGAAGGATTTCCAGAAGATGGACAAAGTGGGGAACTTCGAACACATTAAAGACAACGATGGGAGAACCCTTGGCGTGGTATTGCTCAGGTCACAATGCGCCGATTATATGGGATCACTATCATTATTACTCATAGGCACTAAAGTCCACCTCCGAGGGAACCAACCCGATCTACCTCTCAGTAGGACACAAGATAAGTCTGGAAACCGCAATACAAGTGGTGCTGCGTTGCTGTAAGCACAGGGTCCCAGAGCCAGTGCGATTTGCCGATATGCTGTCGCGGGACTATATCAGAAAAGGAGAGACAACGGACTTGGGAAAGCCATAAAGTAGACTCGCATCGAAGCGTCATTCGCCAAACGTTCGTGTGTTATTGAATTTTTTTTAAACCATAAAATGCAAGAAGTTCGAGATGAATGTTTACGATGGCTTCTATTTTTTGCAATAAAATTAAATCGTTTGAAAGGATTCGACAGAAATTCTTAAGGATTGATGAATGGAAGTGTCCATGCTTTAGCAATGTCCATTACACCTCAAAGTTTTCCTTCGGCACAAAATGTAAAAACAACTGGGACAACTATTCTGTTAATGCCTACCTTGCATTTATTTCGATAGCTGTGTGATTAATTTACTTGATCATAGAATGAGCCATTGACTTGGCAGTGATGACTCCTATGCCTGGCACCTTCCATAGATTTCCTTTATACGTGGCCTCCAACTTCTCATTGGTTTTCAAGAAAGGTTGGACAGTTTCAAATATTTTCTTCTTAGGATTGAGTACTGCTTCAGGGTTCCGTGGGTAGCCATCCACTTCCACAAGGTCACCAGGAGAGGATCCTGCTGGTGGGGCAAGAATCTCAACTTTTTCCGGAGAGCTGTGTGTGCAATGAAAACATAATCATATAAATATGAATTACACGAATAAACCATCTGAACTATGACCTGGCACACATCACCATTCCCTCTGACATAATTCCACGCATTTTTGCAGGTTTCAGATTGGTCAACACGACCACAAAGCGATTCCGCATTTCTTCGATCGGTACGAACTTCACCTGTAACGTATCCATCCATAGTATTTTAGTTTAAAAATAACAATAGCATGAGTGATGTAAAAATACACGCTTACAAGTCCACTAATAATAGTCCGTGGCTTGCCCTCTCCCAAGTCGATCTTCTCCACATAAAGGGCATCGGCGTCAGGATGTTTTTCACATTCCACAATCAAGCCAACTCTCATGTCCAACTTGCTCACGTCAACCTCCTCATCGTCCACAGTTCCACCCCCACTTTTACCCTCAGCCGACGAGGATGAGGATGCGGGTCTGTTGGTCGTTCCTTTTATGGCTGGAGGGGCCGTGGCAGGAGGAACCAGCTTCTTCTCAGCGCCGGCTTTGACATGATGAGCTGCCTTTGAGGTCGTGTCATTGGAAGTATGCAAGATGGACACCGACTTGCTCTTTTTATTATCTTTGGCCCCTTCGCCTTTGCCTTGCTGCTCACCATTATTGGTACTTAAGTTAGGTGCCGCACTGGGAGACTTTTTGGCAGCTTTCCCGACTTCCTAAAGAACGTCAATACAAATTAAAAATCCTAAATCATCCTCAGCCAATATCATAAGTCTAGGTTTTAGGTACGTACAGCAGGATTATCAATGCTTGGAGCCTTGCCAAGTTTAATTTCCCTCAGGATAAGCCTAAAACCGATAAGGATACAAAATTAACACAAATAGTCAACAATAACAAGTAAGGTCATATCTTACAGCTCTTTCCACTTGGCCACTTCCAACCTGAGTGCCTTATTTTCTTCGCGGAGTCGAAGGAGTTCAGGGCTCTCCAATTTGCTACTGTCCAACTTCGCCGCTTGGATGTCAGATAACTGAAACAACAACAAAAATGACAATTATTATGACAAACCCTCTGAGAAGTGACCATCAATTTAATTACTTTTGAATAGATGTCAGAAATTAGGTTTTCCGCACACTGAACATTTTCCTCCAACCTCTCAAACTGACTTTTGCTCATGATGGTGGTGGATTTGACAAAGTTTTGAAGGGATGAATGCGACAATGACAAAAGAATTTTGTTAGTTGATGCTGATTGTTGCCCTAATAAATTTGTCTGAGGGATCAGGTGGTGGCACCGGTCTGGACGAGAAACAAGAAACCTCGTGTGGATGTGCAACACATTCACTTTCTGAGAGCAGCCGCCACCACTACCAACACTGACACTGGCGAAACTCGTATGATGGCCAGATAATAATGGTAACATCCGGAAAACTTTCGTCATATTTTTTGATTGTTTTCACAAAGTTTTGAATGAAAAGAACATTTGTTGTCGATGTGGATCGATCTTGTAAAAAACATTGAGCATTGCCTTCTAAATCCACTATTCACACTTTTGTCTCACGTTGCCTCCAAAGTAGAATTTTCATTGTGCTTGGTTTTTTATATTTTTGGGAATGAATGATAGAAGACCGATTTTAAAAAAACATGACGCTTTATGACGAGACATTATTGGTTATAATACAATTCATTAAATCCTTTGAATTTGAATATTAGACCTCTTTAAAGGTTTACGGAATTCATATTCCTGAGAAAATTTTCGATATAAGAATTACTAAAAATGAAAAACTCAAGTTGTATAATAAGCCTAGAGTTCCTCATTAATGGACCAGATGGACTTTATGCTCGTCTTCCGTTTGTCCAATTCCTTATCCAATAATGCTTTAATTCTCATAGCCAGCTCACTTTCCGTTTCCTCTCGACGATTTCGATGAAATTCTTCTGCCTTCAAGGGCGCCCTTATTTTGCTACCTGGCACAGGTCTGGGCGTGATGGGAGAAGAGTACGGAGGTTGCGCCAAGCTCTCCCTCATTGCAGCCAACCCTTGATCATCTCTCATTGTGCTGCTGTCCACATTGGTCGGAAACGATGGCGTGAATGTTCCTGTTTCAGACTCCGCAACTGCTTTGAGGGTATTATTTTCTTCGCGAAGTCGAAGCAATTCAGGGCTCTCCAATTTGCTACATCTAAGGGATAAAATTAACAGTCGTCATCATCAGAAGCGGGCGACAGAACAATGGTAAAGTCTTACATCTCTTTCCACTTGGTCACTTCCAAAATGAGTGCCTTATTTTCTTCGCGAAGTCGAAGGAGTTCAGACCTCTCCAATTTTCTACTCTCCAGTGTCGCCGCCTGGAATTCGGATAACTGAAACAAACCAAGTGATAAGACATGACAAACCCTCGGGGGAAGTATTTATTTTACCCTTACTTTTGAGTAGATGTCAGAAAGTAGATTTTCCGGAGACTGAGCATCATCTCCTGCCCACTCAAATCGATTTATGTTCATGATGGTGTGGTTGACAAAGTTTTGCAGTGATGAATCTGATATCAACTTTCGTGATCTGATGACAATGACAAAATGTTGTGTCAGGATGATGATTGCCGTATAATTCTGACTGAGAGATCAGGTAGCACCGGTCTTGACCAAAAACCTGTGGATGTGGATTATTTACGTTCGGACAATGGCAGCAACTGCCACCGAGTCTGAATAAACTGGCAGCCATGGTGACCAGCATCCGGAGACCCACTTCTTCATGCCGTGTACGGATATTTCCTATGTTTTTCTCAAACTAAAGAAGACAGCATTTTTGCATTCCATTGCATTGCAAGGCTTATGATATGAATGTGTGAGTTCATCTTTGATGAACAATGAAGACTTCATTGTTCATTCCCATCCGTCTCATGTTGCCTCCAAGTTCAAACCCTAAAGATAGTTTAATTTTTAATGCATATTTTGCTGCCACTGAAGATCATAAGCAACCCACATGATGATAAGCATGAGTAAATCTTCGTGGGATTGTTTGTATGAACAAACAAACACACACAACTGTACTTGCAGCTTCTGTGTAGATCCAACCAAGTCTTAAAAATGATGATTTTCATTTTTAGACTTTACATTGTATGCTTGAGTTTGACTTTCTACTCTCTCTTGTCTCATCTCATCTTTTAATTCTGACTTCATCTTTACAGCAAACTGCCCTTCAGTTTACATTTGGAGATAGTAGTGGCAATGTCGATTCATTCTCTGCAGTAGTGTCCGATAGTTTTATAACCTTTGGGGTCTGTGTCTGTATAAAAACATGGAGAGGGACCGGAAGGACAAGTATCAACTTCCGTGCCACTGCAACTTTTCCATGTCGAGGGATTAGAAACAGTACAAATATAGAGTGATTTACCAGTGGAGGAGTATCATCATCATAGCCATGTCCTATGTTCTGTTCGGTAAGAATTTCTTGAGGTCTTTACTATTAGTTGTCATAATCTTCTATCAATTTTATCAGACAACCCGTACAATTTTACTCACTCACATTTATTGAATTGATTTGGCGTGGGTGTTTGTTCGAGAAGTGTGGTGCATAATTAGGTGACTATAAAGATAACGAGGTAATTAGGTCACGTTCAGTAGTGCATTGACAACTTGATGATATGCGTTTATTTCCGTCCGCTTTCCACTCTCACTTTCTTTCGTATCGCATGTGCCGATCTTCATGCGTGTGTGCTTACGTAGGCGTTAAAGTACTGCACTGCATGAATGATGATAACTAATTAGAAATATGACGCTTTACGATGAGACATTATTATTTATTACACGACTCATCAAGTGTTGGCTTTGAACTTCGATGAGTTTTGTATTCATATTCGTGAGAAATTTTTTGATAAAGAGGTTGACTTGATTGAATGAAGACAATTAAAACTGAAAGTGAAACGGGATTTTTGCAATTTATTTCCTGAATTCTGGCGAGTCTCTTTGAATCCGAGGGTATGGCGAGTGCAGTCTCTTTTCTTTACTGCTGTATAAGACAAGAGGTCATGTAAGAAAGATGTTGGTGCAAGCTACAAGTTGCATTTAAAAAGTTACAAGACTCTTGTGCATCAGAATTGCGAATTTGATCGTCAGAATGTATTCTCATCGTTCTCTTAGATTCTACTTTATTTCGACTGTTGGTGGGTGGTAAATTATAAAAAGGTTTGAGTTAAATTAAAGATTGGGATCATCTTTCTGTATAGCTTTGTGGGGAGCTGTGGCGTTGGGAGCAGTAGTAGGAAGGATACTCGAAGGGTCATCACCTCCTCGAAATGAAGACACTTTTAGCGAAGTGGTCTCTTCCCACCCGGAAATAGAGAGGGAGCAAATGATAGAATGGGGACACCAGTTCTTTGATCAAACCCTTCACCCAAGACATGGAAGGATGCCTTCCCGAACCATCGTCCTTCAAGAATTTGGGGTTTCTCGCCATCATCAGCCTAGAAATGCGATGGAATGGGACCAATACTCGTAAGTGCCGACTAATTACACCTTCAACAATGCATTGTTAATGTAGACATTGACATGAAATGATTGTTAGTAGGCCAGAACCTAGACGCTTTGTGGGTGAAGAGGACAATATGGTCAAGTCAGAAAATTTAGAGTGGATGTTGAAGAACGTGTTCATGTACCCACGTAACCACAATACCAATGAGACTGCCAAACAGACCGTGCTCAAGTACATTGTGGACAGCTTTCAAGTTACCAGTGGTCTCTACACCGCAGTTCAAAATTTTGAACCTCTCCAATTTCTAAATATTGTAAGAATACTAATGAATCAATTACCTTCCAAACAATATTCTCAATCATGTTATCAGTATGAAGATTCCACTCTGCCCACGGGGACAAACATCATTGCGATATTGAAAGGCCTGGAATGGGGAACGCCAAATGACAAACCCGTTTTGGTTGGGGCACATTGGGACACTGTCAGCTTCACTCCAGGAACTGACGATAACGGCTCAGGTTTGCCATGATGCAAAAGCTTTAAATATTCTACATGTATTTACGGTACAGGTGTAGCTGCAATGTTGGAGGCTGCAAGAGTCTTAACCGCATCATCATGCATTCCACGGTATTCCATCATCTTCGTGGCCTTTGATTTGGAGGAAGTCGGGTCTCAAGGGTCCCTCGTATTCATAAAGGACTATCTCCTCCAAATTCTTAGGCAAGACTCCACACTGAAGGAAACCCCACTGTCACAGTTCCAGGGCGCATTTATTTTGGACACTATTATGAACTGGTAAGACAAATCAATAATGGTGTAAGTGAAAAGTCGTTATGTCTCAAAATCCCCGATATAGGAATGATACTGAAGGATCTCAAACTTTTCCCACCGATTGGAGCTTGGTTTTACCACAAGTTTACGATCAAGTTGCAGACAACCACTACAAAGGAGACTTTCTCTCAATGATCTATCGTGACAAGGTGGACGACAGGATGGCCAATCTATTCAACAAACATTGGACAGAGTCAAGTCACGATGCAAAATTCCGCCTCAATCGATTTCCTCTGCAATTGGGAAAAGATCTTCCAGGGATGGATTTGCTAGCGGATCATCTCAACTTTCTAAGATCTGACCACTCAAGGTTTTGGTACATGAATGACTCGTCCATTCCCCACACTCTGAATGCCCTTCTCATGACTGACACGGGTAAATGATTAATTACTTACTGACTTAGGGTCTACCAGTGTCAAAACTCATAACATTGTGTAGGGCCATATCGAGGGAACATGAGAAATTGCTATCACACAGTTTGTGACGGACCAGAAGTAAGTAAACCATGAAACTGACTATACAGCTACAATTAATTGATGTGGATCGTGTTTTATGCAGATCTCCATCTACAGTAATCCGTCGAGCTTAAAATTCCTCACAAAAATTACACAAGTGGTTGTCAAAACATTGATGAGCATGGCAGAATGCGGAAAACATACTGGCACCGGAAAAACGGTTATGTGGCCAGCCGCAAGCTCATCGTCCTCTGATCAAAGTGCATCTCCATTAAAAAACTTGGCCAACTTACTAAGATTAAAAGAGTTGATTAAATAAAGTTATTTTTACTCTAAATAAAGGAGAAATTCTAAGCAAATTACACACATCCCAGTCTTGATATTTCTGATTCTACTGATAAGGTCACAATTTTGCAATACAATCGGTTCCTGGAAATGGGGGCAAGTTAAGTCCGTACTTTTCAGCCAATTTCGGTGGAACAAATCTGCCTCCGAGATAGTGGTGTTGTCCTTTGAAGAAAGCTGCACATTTTTTGGGTGCGGTGAGTGAAATCAATGTGGAGGGCATGAAGGTGCTTGTGCCAGGTCCATTCTCAACGTCCCACCCGCTTGGGATATCGACAGAGACCACGGTAGGGGATTTGGTGAGAATGTCCATGAAGGGTTGAAAGTCAGGTCGGACGGGGGGCTTGAAGCTGAATCCAAACAAGCCATCAATAACTAAATCAGGTTTCTGGTCCTTGACCCTATTGAAACATCAGACCAGATTTTATCCATCAGTCTACTCTATGATAACTTATTACACGTACAAAAAAGGTTTAGGGTCACATGTCACATGGACGTCAGACTCAGCCGCTTGGTGAACCAGGGCCACAAACAAGTCCTTCGTAGGCTGTCTCGCGTTGAGAAGGGTCACATTTTCAAACCCAAAAAGTTTTAAGTGTCTCGCAGCCACCTGTTATAGATGTCAACCCACTTTACTCCCACACACAAGTCAGAAGCTTATCAAAAGTACCATTGCGTCGCCTCCATTGTTCCCCGGTCCAGCAATGGCCACAACGGATGACCCCTTGTGCGTCTCTCCATAAACACGATGCACCGCAACGGCGACACTCAGTCCGGCCAACTCCATCAGTTGCTCCACAGAAAATTTGTACGTATTGAACAGGTCCTGGTCTATAATATAGATCACAATTATGCAATGTCAGTGTACCAACGCTTAAAGATTTTACCAATGTTGATGGCTTCTTCTTGCCCCAGGTACCGCAACCCTCCACTTCCTCTTCCTGTAATAAATGCAATGAAAAGGTACGCCAAGTATGTGAAAAATTATGTCGCACTGACCATTATCATTCCCGGAAGACATTCCTCGTGAGGATGAGAAGACGGTGCCGTAGTTCCTCGGCGTAAAAAAAGCAAGCCTTTCCAAAATAAGAGGGATGGACTGGACAACAGATTTCCAAGAAGGATACCTCATCTAAATCTAGCTGAGACTAATTTTATGAAAATTTTAAGTTTTGTCCTTTTTGAAAGCAGAAGAAGTATTGAGCTGTTCCACCGAACTCTTGGTTCAAACTTCGCAAACTGATGCCCACAAGAAATATACGACTTTGTTCTTGCATGCATGAAAATGAAATCAACACAAAAAGACGTATTATTGACATTTTTGACATTCTTGGTATTTCACATGATATGTTATTATCATTAGGTCTATTACAAAGAGTAATAAGTAAAGCCCTTCAATGAACTACATTCAATGACCACACTTCCCGTGTCTCAATTGGTAGAAGCAGAAGGAACATTGTGACTGATTGGGCCAAGGTCCATATCGGGTAAGGGGATCTCTGGCCATTGGTTGAGGGGGTGGGCGACTGGCGATGCGAAGGTCCCGCTCCCGGTAGTAATTGTCCTCCTTGAGGGCCCACTTGTCGAAGATCCAATCGTCGGATCTAGGCACTCTGACCTGAGGTGGAGAGAGGACGGGCATTGGCCGACCACGAGTGACGTTTTGTGGGACTCTGTGGTAAGGGGACACTTGAACTGACAGATGGGGAGGGCCTGGACTGTTGGAAATGTTCAAGTCAGAGGAGGACGAGGGTCCTGATGGCGTGGCCATGTTCGTTAAAGGGCTCTTTGTACAATTCTGCAATAGTAAAATGTCTATGTCAGCCAACTTAAGTAATAGCACAAGAGTAATTAGAAGTATAAAAAGGAAAAGTCTTACCCTGCCCCCAAGTTCACCTTCAAATAAAAATTTCTTAGCAGGTAGACGCTTATGCGTATGCAGTTGAGTTTGAGACAGATTTTAGGCTTTCTTGGTTCGGAAGCCCAAGAGTAAATGTCATGTCTCAAGCAAGCATTGGAATTTGCTTTTACAGCAATTATCAGTCTCAACTCATGATAAGGTATCGAACCTTTCAACATTGCATCCTGGATAAGTGAATATGAGAGGAAACTTATAAGAATAATAATTTGAGGAATTCCCTCTTGAAGGTGCAAAAAATTTAAAATTCATTCATAGATGCAAGATATGGAATTATGTCGATAAGGACACGTGCATTTTCTTTCTCGGAGGACCACCAAACTCACTCGCGAGGGTAGTGTTAATCTGAGTTGAGGTAGATTAGTTCTTGACTAATAATACCATAAAGTTT
>JAQIWU010000930.1:0-20265 GCA_034696445.1 Isotomiella minor | reverse complement strand
AGTATTTATAAAATGCTTTCTCCATCACCGATTGAAATCAACTAAGTCTGAACTCATTTAAATAAGAAACTCGCCCACGACTGAAAAATATGGACGCTGTAGAAGTGATGCCCACATAAATATAGCTTTGAATGCAGTGAGGCAAATACTCTTTGGTTGATATCAATTCATCTGTGCTAAAAAGTTGTGATCAGAATCTCTAAATTGATGATAGACTTTTAATCCAATTACTGTCCGTCAATACAAATTTGGTATCTGATAAAAGTGTACCGTTTGCCCTCTCCCGGCTTATCGGCTTCTACCATCAAATTCTCATAATTCACACACAAGATCCAAACCAGAACCAGGCAAATCTTATGTTCTTGTCTAAATTGATTGTAATGGAATACAGTGAAATAAAACAGAAGTGGAGCAAAATGAAAAAAATTGCGAGCAATGATCCTAACACTTGCTTGCCATAATAATAATACAATCGTTAAGCGAATCAAATCTTCCTTTGGTTAAGCTCAAATCCTTTCATCTAATCAGCCTTAGACAGGGAAAACAAATGAGGCATGCCAAACCTTATGATGATAATTATCAATATCTCCCAATCACATCCTATCTAATCCGTTATATGTGTACGTATTCTTTAATTTCAATCAACATCTTGCACTCTGCCCCCAAGCCACATAGAACTCAAGACGTGATACTGTTTGATATGATAATGATGGGAATTGGACGCTGCAGATTAGTGATAAGACTTGGGTTTGGAATCAACTTTACTTACTTAAAGGTAAACGTGCTGGTTTAGTACTTATCAGCATCACACATTGTTAATATTATTCCGTGCAATATATTCCATGAAGAGAAGACGACGGTTGCGTCAACCACGGATATCAGATTTCATTCAGAAGTTTTTGGTTAAGGATGGTCATGCGTCAGCGTCATTGCCTGAATCGATGATGTTATCTTATCACTTTGACGATGATGGCGTGGGTCATGATTAGAAGAATCATGGGGATTAAAAGAAAAGAGATCTTCACAAGCAACAACTCGGTTGTTGGTCAGGTCAGGTTGTTGCAATGCGATACAGTCACCTTACACACCTTACTGTTAGTCAAATGTCCATGCTTTCTAACAAGAAGAGGTGACGAGTTAATGAGCTACAGATAAGATAAGAGACAAGCATTCAAATGTCCGAATGTAATTATCTTAGATCACAATGTGTCTTCTTTTGTCTTTGTCCGTTCAAGTTCAAAGTTCCATTCAAATGTCTTTAAAGACTTTCGTCGTCACTCTTTTTCTTTCTTGCAAAATTCTTTGACAATTTTCTGTGCGAAATATATCGCATAGCCCTCGTGAGAAAGTAAAATAAATGGATGTGGGTAAATTGTAAAAGGAAAGTCAGCAACACGGCCTTTTATTTGCCCTCATGGAGGAAAATCGGCCATCAGATACTGGCACTGCGTATGCACTTGAGAAATGACAATGACAATACTTTATAAATGTATACATGTCGTATATCTGCGTATTAAGGAGTCAGTATGTATGTAGTTTAGTTGGCAGAAAGCAAGGTAGACGAGAGAGAGTGAAGAGGGTTATAGCTATTCCATTAATGATGACTGCTGATGAATGATAAAATATCTTTCAAGTTCATCGTTCGCTTTACCATCATCATCACCAACCTCATCATCCTATTATGCCATTATACGACCAAAGATGATGATGATGCACTGTGGTGCAATGCAAACACGTCTCTATTGTGCCTTCTTTAGTTTAGTTTAGTTTAAAAAGGGAAAGAAGAAGAGACCTATAACTTATTGTGTCATTTCCTCATTCTACTACGCCTTTCTCCTTCCTCCTTTCCCTTCCTTCATTTTCCCCGTCGGAATAGAGAAAAGTAAACAAGGTAAATTGAAACTGGGTGACTTGACTTTGGATGCTGGTATAAACATTGCTGCTTCATCTCGTTGGGAATTAATTCCCTCGTCGACTTTTGCGACACGAAAGAAAAATGTGACAAAAAGGGGAAAGTGGAAAGTGCCTAAGAATGAAAGAGACTATAGCAACCAACCGTTGTCTGACTGACTCAGTTAGCTAATCTGATTGGCATGCTTTGCATTTTGCAGATTGCATTCTATCGAGCTGTAGCGCAGTCCTTAACGGTTTGTTCACTTTTGTTAAAAGAGAAAGCATTTGAGGGCTTTCACCATCCCAAAACTGTTGCCACGGAAACCAACGCACTGTTAATTTACTTTCGTCGTTAGTTTTGTCAAACGAATCATTAAGCCGACTGAAACAGGGGATGGTGTTGCTGTCTATCTTGTAGTGGTGTATTAAGAACTACGAATTAATGCCATAGACGAAACGCCTTGACGATAGACATTCCCCGTGCTACATGTTTGTCTAGGCTCTTTAGGAAGTTTGAGTCTGAGATGCATGCGTATAATGTAATACTAATAATAATCTCCATCCCGGAAACGGGGGAAATGGGGAAAGCATAGTTGAGGAGAGAGAGACGAAGATGATGATGAGGAGAGGAGAAAGAGAGGAGCCACGCCCGACCGAGAGATTGTGATTTTGTAACATAACGGGAGGGAGGGAGGGAGAGGACGGGCATTGTTCGGAAATTGGGAGATGAGATTTGTAGAAGGATGTGAGGGAGACTGACGGACGGACGAGAGTCTGACTGAGATTTATCTCTTTTTCTTATCTCCCCTTCTTTCTCTTCTCTTTCTCTCTTTTCTTCTTTCCCCACCAACTCTTAAACTAACAAACTCTTCTTCTCAAAGAAATAAACTTCCTTTCTATTCTATTTTATTCCAACTTTCTTGGGATTCCTTCCTACACAGCATCTTTTACCATCTTCCACCGAATTTTCGGAGTAAACGAAACTAACTTAGTCTACAAGAGGATAGAAAGATTTGGAGGGGGAGAGGGAAAGTAAGTAAACGATGGAAAATATAGAGAATGATTCTACCTTAGGGATTTGTAAGTTGCATAAGTATTCCTAATGCCCGCCATTTCGGTTCCCGTAAATAAACATTTATTAGTTCCTTATAAACTCCTAGAGTTGGATTGCGGTAGTATATATAAATTCAGTTTCTTAAATGGACTACCGTTGCCAAGCAGCTAAAAATGAGTTTGATCGTTGGACTGGACAGTCTAATATTTTTACCGAACCGAAAAGGCTGTTTTTGAAATTGAAATTGGCTTCTGTTGGCAAGACAACGAACACAAGCTTCCTCTAAAATGACAACAAGGTAACATAATCCAACCGTAAAGGATGTGTCGGAGACAGCAAATTTAATTTCCAAAGGTTATACTGTTCAATACTTTAAATTTTTTGGTTCAAAAGACAGCAAACTTTTGACAATTATTATTCGAAGGAAATGAAATGAAAAGTTATTTGGATATTATAGATGTCTTCGCTTGTGACAAATTGCATAATAGCCAACAAAATAAAATGCCAAACAAACTCCTCTCCTCCAACTTTCTAAAAGTTTAAAAGAACACTTTGTTCCTCTTTTTGTCAAAGAAAAGTAAATAAAACAAACAAAACACAAATACAAAAAGATGACAAAAAGAAATACAATAGGATGACAATGGGACACTTTAGGTTTAAAAGGATATATACAATACAATGCACCTCACTCCACCCCGTGTCCTTTCTATCCAGAAGAGACCGAGATTGAGAGCTGAGAAAGTAAAAAGAACCAAGTCCGCATTATGAAGTGAGTCAAATCCGGTTTAAAAAGGTACACAAGGTTTAAAAGTAAAGAACTCTGCGACTCTTTCCATTCCAGGCGGGTCAAGTGAGGTGAAAGATTTAACTTAAGAGAAACGGAGACAGTTTTTAATCTCATTCTTTTGCGTCTGCACACACGAAAGAAAGCAATGTGATATACACTTTTTCAAGTGTGCATTATATTTCAAAGTTACTGAAATTTTATCAGTTTGAGACAGATCGTTCAGAGAGTAACTTTTGTTTCCAATTGTGAAGTTTTGAAGAAATTGAGTGGAGGCACTCACTCACAGGAGGTTACTCAATACGTCTAGCAAATGACATTGATTCAGCGTTCATATTTGTACATTGGATTTTCGATTTCCCCACCCAAAATAATGAGAATTTCATTTCATTTGATGTGGGTGAATCGAATTCGAATGCGAGAGACGACCTTTTCTTTCTTCTGATTTCCATTACTTCAAAAGAAAGAAAGAGACTTGATTTTCTCTCGGCGTCGAATCTTCTTAACGCGGTTGGTTTGTGTGTAAATGTAAAACTTATTGATAGAAGAATACCTAAGATGATTTTATTCAACGAGGGAGTGTACGTACTTAGCTTAGTTGGTTGAGCCTTGACTAAGACTGGAGAACAATAGGAATGATGAACTGACTCAGACTCACCTACCGACAGATCAGTCAGTCTTGCCTAATCTGAGACGTAGATCAGACAAAATTGGAGAATCGAATTCTGTTGTTTAGTAATTTCTTTCTCTCTTTTTCTCTTCTGCTCTGATTCTTTCTTCTTTGCTTCCTCGTCTTATCGTCTTGGAAAAAATAAAAACACTTTTTAAAGCCTAAGCTCATTCCATCATTCCGCTGTATTTGTAGAGCTTTAGTCCGGGTACATGTACCGCAGAGAGAGATTGACAGACAGAGGATGGAAGACGATTCAATATACGAGACAGGTTGGATTTCGTAATTCACTGAAAAATATTTACCAAGTGTGAAGTGGGGCAATGCTTTTGAGTTGTTTGCTTGTCAATTTCAAATTCTTTCTGGAATTGATTAAGTTGAAGTCTCGTCAGCACTGTGAATATTAAATTAGCTTGGCAACAAGTTAGGTTGGAACTTGTGCAACTCAATTATTCTAAGATTTAAATGTGGTATCAGGTATTTGTGAGGTACAAGTCTGCTCGATCTATGATTAGATTAACCTTATGATAAGCCAAAATTTGCAAGCGATGTGTTGTTTCCAAGTAATTAGATAAGTCATAAACCTAACCAATAATATGAAACATTTTTGTTTTTGAGCACCTGTATGCAACCTGCTGGGTTAATAAATTCAACGAGTAATGAAGGGAGTTATAAGATTCATAGTCCAAATTGATCATGAGGCCAGTTGATCTGTCCATATAACCTTTACGCTACAAAAAAACAATCGACCAAGAACAGAATAGAAGACTAAAAAGTTGATACGAGGGCAGAGATGACAAGTTGTCGACATTGACAGTTGGACTTTTTCTACAAGACTCGTCGTAACTTCCTGGACTGAATAACTGGATGAACCAATTAAATCGATACAATTCTCAGGATTGCTGAGACTGACTACTCTATTTTAATGGTAAAGTCTCTCTTGAAATATGAAATGAACTTCACAGTCAACAAAAGTGTGAAGAAAAATAGAGGGTTGGGTTAACCAAAGGTTTGAACTCTTCCTCACCAATTCCTTTTCATTTTTCAAGAAGGAATTGTGGTGTTTAATGGAGAAATAATTTGCGTGAATAATAATTGCTAGTCTGCCACTGATTCAATCCCTCACATGCTCACTCTCTCTCAACCATTCACAATTCATTCACACACCTAAAAATTATTCCGAGAAGTGAACCAAGAATGAAAGAAGAAATGAATATGCGTGTATAATTATTCTCACCACATTGTCATGCGCTTTCCAATTAATTCTCAAACTGTTTTTACGGTAGTAGTAGTCAAACATTTCTTTCTTTCAAAGTTTCAAAAGAGATTGTTTAGAGAGATGGTCTGTCATAGATTAAGAGTAAATTACACGTTGTCTTCTTCCTCTCTTCCTTCAGTCCATTTAAATCTTAATTCTCATCATTCTTTTCCTCTATATCTATCTGTCATGGTATGTACAAACAGGGCGCTTTTCTTTAATAAGTACTTTCGTGTAAATAAAACAAAGCAATATTTCTTAATTTCCCCATACGCTTGCTGTCTTTTTAGTTTGCATGATTTGACTTGATTTGACAATCACCAAACAAGAATAATCAATCACTCATGGTGTTGTTGTTTAGATAACTAATTAATTTGAGTGATTTCTTTTGGCAGAATAAATTGAAATTATCATAAAATCATCGGGACATATATATATCTTATCTATCCTTCTTATATTTATTGCGTGTATGGGGCTATTGAATTACAATTTCAAGTGGATATTTTCTACATCTGTCACAGCTCGTCTTGCCATGCTCATCTGCCCTATTCAACATCTTGTTTGAAATGACGGGGTGGCTTATCGAAATCCATCTCATCTATCTGTGATCTTGATCAGTCTCATATACTCACATTTTTACATGAAAGTTTTGCAACTGTTGTTGTTGTTGTGCAGAGCTATAAATTCGCACTTTCTTCTTCAATCTTTGTCTTACCTTATCCACACAAATGAGTCAAAGAATTGTGAGTTTTGTAAAACTGCAAGTACCTCCGTCAAATGACTGCTTTAATTGGTTCGGTTCATGTACATCTGTCTTTCCCACTTTCTCCAAAATGAAAAGTAGAAAACGTTGATAATAAAATTCAAGCTAATCAAAGTAGATAAGTGAATTGACCAAATTAGCAAACTAGTATTAAACTGAACAAGTCTTGGTGAGCGATTACCACGATAAATAAAGATTCTCATATTTGTAAAAAAAAACAACCAATTTAATTTTTAACCCGAATTTGGAGTTTGAATTTTTTGCAAAGTGTGGCTAAAACATTATATTAGTTGGTTTTAATAATCAACAAAGGAACAAGTCGGCGATGAAAAAAAATAATCTAGGCAAAATTATGAAGATGCTTTCTTTTACTCAGCCACTATCCCATCAATCACTCTGTCCTCATCAAAAGGTAGTGTATACTTACCTGGACTACAAACTACCCCAAGAAAGAGTCCATTTAAACAAGTTGAACTCAGTTTTTTAACAACGCGGATGGATGTGACAACGGTTGGTGAATGAATGTCAATTTTTCATTGTACAAAATTATACCGAGAGGCACAGTTCGTTTAATTTTGAATTTTGATTCTGAATGGGTTTCGGGTGACATGACGGGATGAAATGGTGGATCGACAAGACGGCGACGTTACATGTCGTCGCTCGGTTGTCTTGCCTCATTTTCATTTATCTTTTTTTCATTTCATCATCCTTCTCTCTTCTTGAGGATGATAACTTATGTCCTCGTCCTCCTCAGGTTCGGAAGACATCTTAAAAAAGAGAAAAATTAATAGTCTCATCTCATCCCGTCTCATAACAGAAAGGACATGCATGCATAGTCAGCAGACAACAAACCGTTCATCATTTCATTATCAAATCATAAATTGTGAATTGTGAATGAGAATAAGAGAGACGAAACGAAATGAGACGAGAGGACAACAAGAGGACGGAAATGTGACAGCCACATTCACAATTCACTTATTCTTGTCTGAAGAAATGATAAATAATGCCAAAGGAGTATGTGAACCTCAAACCTCTCATTTAACCCTTTGGCTCATTACAAATTAGCCAGATGCTTACCACCCACCCTTCCACCCTCGTCATCTTAAAAAAATCCTCGCCACATAACGCGTACCATTCAACCTGACTTATGTTCCACACCCATGCGTATAAGTTTTACACAGATCTCATCTCAAAGCGTGCAACTAACTCCTGTAACTATCCTAAGGACGAGATGTACTGGAGTTTGGCGAAAACTTACATGCTTTTATTTCTGCATGATTTACCAAAGAGAAAGTCAAGAGGAGAGTATACTTTCCTTGCCTTCTACTCTAAAATTATCCATTGGATTCATGGGTTTTGACTATGGTTGAGTTACCGGGTTAAGCCATTGTCACATCAACTAGAACAAGCTGACTGACAGTAGTGCGTCGTACTTTCACCATAGAGAAAAAAAATAAGACCGTCAAAGAAGAAAGGAAAAGTTATAAAAGATAGAAAGTTTGCCCATATTTCTCACACTCACAAATCCACCACCAACAGTACGTCTGTCCGACCCGACTATTGAACAAATGCTTTTCTTTAACGCAAAGTTGTGTCTGGAAAAGAATCTCTCTATACATTTCCTCAGTGTTATTCAAGTATAGATGAGGAAGACAAATATGCAGGATTGGATGTAATTTACTTTGAGTTTCTCCTTCTTTTGTTAGAGAATAGTTTATTTGGCGATTTGACATGACTACTGTGGGGAAAGTAACGAATAACAATAGAAGTGAAAGTGAAGAAAGTATCTTGAGTTACAATGGCAACTTAACATGGTGGTATCCTTTTGTGGTCGTCTTCTAAACCTAAAGAATTCTTCCGCACACGGTGGTGGTAATTGAGCGTCTACTTGCGTTTGTATCTTGGATGCAAATTTAATTGTTCCCATGGGATTCTCAATTTCTGATAGTCGTAAGCAGTGTATGTCTTCAACTTACTGAGCAAAGCTTTGTCCCCCATCCCTTATTCTTACCATCCATGTTCAAATAGGGATTCAAATAACGAGGTAAAATTATCCTTCAAAAATAAGTTTAGATCAGAAACGTTCCTAAAACAAAATACGATGAGTCGTTGTTGATTCTTCAAACTCCCAATGTTCTATGGAAATGATTGAAAGTTTGTTTTATAGACCAATCAACATAGGGTGATGATGAATTGGAGTATTATGTCATTTAACCTCTCTGCGAGTTACAGTTACAGTTGACTTGCGTGCGTGTGTGTGTGTGGGTATATACTTTCCAATCGTAATATTTATTTATGCAGGTCGATTTAATCCCTCTTGTGTACTTTAGTCTCCCCATGACTTAAAGTATCAAGGGAAGCATAAATGCGTATCTAATAAGACCAATTTTGGCCCGGATGGGATCCTCTCAGCACCCAGCATGTGGCTCCTTTTCCCTAAATGCTCATAAAATTGGGATTTAAGTGCCCTCGACCACCGCTCCTGACACGTTGCTTTCTTTAAATGACTATACCGCATCCCTCCACCAGCCCAACATTAAAGGTCATCTTTTTGTAGGACAACCAAGTTGGTTTTTTGATTACACTAGGGTAATTTAAACTAAGTTTTACACTGTTGAGTTCCGTTGTTATGGTGAAAGTTGAATCTCTACTCTCAGAATTATTATTGTTACTTGAATTGAACGATGATTTTGACTTTGACTTTGAATAGTCGAGAGAGATGAGATGAGATGGAATTGGGGGAGAAAGAAGAAGGAAGATGAGCAAAGGAAAGGGAGAAATTTGGGGGGACTAAGCTAAGCGGAGATGGAGGTAATTTATCATCGCTTATCTCTACTTTCTCCAACATCCACCCATCGCATCACATCCCATCGACGCTTATCTTCACGATTCTCGTCTCTCCCTTATTCATTCGTATGCAACCAAACGCAAACAATGAACCAACACCACCACTACCGCTATATCATGCCATTCATGAGAAATCTTTCTCCCTCAGCAAACGTTGTGTTGGTCCTCAACTGGTCATTCCTTCCTTCATTCGTTTCATTTACTTCACTTCACGCTACATTCAAACCTTTCAACACAAATAAATTTGAAATTGAAGGATGCAGTCAGCGGGGCTGTTAATTCTGGAGAAAGGTTTGTTCACAATAAAGTGGCATTTATGACTGGAATATAGAGAAAGTTGACAAGGCAATTTTACGAGCATTTTGATGTCTCTCATTTCTTAGAGAAAATAAGTAGCTCAGTGTGTAATGTATACCAGTGAAAGTTAAGTGAGAGTTAGCTATTGAATGAATGAATAGAAAAGCGAGATGAGATGTAGCATGTATGTATGAGCAGCTGGCTGAATGCAATCTGAACGAATCTCATCTTCTTCTCTTCTTCTTGTCACTTTCTCCACTTTTACTTTGAAATTGCTACTTGTCATCCTCTCACTTATTGCTCCTTGCTACTGCCTGTCGCTCTCCGTTTTAATATTTAACGAGATGAGATGCCTGTTTGAAGGCGTTCTAAATGGAGTAAGCAAAAGCAAAGGCAAGTTGAGTGGGTGGTGGTGGTGATGGGAGTGGAAGAGAGAGGAAATTTCACGTTTTTCTCTGAATTTAATCTCCGCTCTGATTTCCGCTTTCACTTCCATTTTCACAGAGGGGCCGTATTTCAGTCGGGTGTCTATTGTGTAATGTTCAGTCTGCTGTTGCTTTGCCACTACCTTCAGACTTCCATCCACCCACTTATTGTTATTATTATTCTCACTCCATGGTCTTTTGACAACTAACAATCGTCACAAAATCTACTTTCACTCTACTTACACTTCACTTTCCTCGTCCAGGAAAGACAGTCCAGAAATATCTGTCTTCTGCTTGGGCCTTCGAATGATAAATGAATTACGGTTCCATTAAATCATGAGAAAGTGATGCTATTTTCTATTCCTCAAATATTTGCAGATTTACGCAGTAGCATTTTAATCGTACGTTCCGCTCCAAAAGAATGGAAAAAAGTCCGATTAATCGTATCCAACAGCATTCATCGTGAATGTGAAATTAGGTAATGTTAAGAAAGCAGTGTATTTTAGAATAGAGTAAATCTTCCAAGATAAGAAGAAAAAGATAAGTAGATCCGCCCATTTAATGAGGACTTCCAGCAAAGATTTTATCAATCTCTTTTCAACCGTGCATCGCATCACCATCCTGTCAAACTAACTTAATTTCAGCTAAAAACTTGTCTCCTTCACTGCCTTTCTCTTAGGAAGACACGATGAATGTGCTACACTCTCACTCCATTTTAAACTTTTGACTAACTGCTTAATATTACATAAAAAGACTGAGCGTATAGGACCTTATCTTTGTAGCTTATCTTACATTCTTTTCCGTTTCTTTTGCCAAACTCTAACTTCATGAATAAACCGAATTAAAAGACTCTTCTCCTGGAGAAACTTTTGTATTACACTTTTACTCTGCCAGTGTTCTGTCTTATCTGCAAGTTGTTATAGTTCCCTATTATTATTAGATGATGAGATGAGACCAATTATAATTGGGTGAAAAGTGGAAATGAAATTATTCATAAAATTTTATCCTGATAAATGAAGAGGGAGGTGGAATATTATGAGAAAACGTATTGAGCGTAAATATGAGAACTAACAGTCAACAATTTTGTATCATTATGGTATCTTGTTTCGTCCTATCATATCCGTCCAACCTGTCAAACTGATTTCGGATTATTAAAGTTTTTGAACATTACACCGCACCATAGGAAGGATAAAGGAGAGAATATAAAATTGGCCTTATGGAAATGAAATGAGATGAAAATAAGGAAAGTTATTATTCGTTTCCGCTTGTATGTCCTTATCTCTTTCCCAAATTGAAAGGTGGGCTTCCACAGTCATGGTTTCAGTAAATTGGTAAATTGTACGTTTCCCCAACCCAACTAAACGTCTAGATTTTTTGATTATTTTAAATACATGAATTAAACACAATTCAGTGAACTTTATTGTTGCAAAAGGGAACCTAGACTAAGTAGAGCAGGAGAATTATAATTAGGAGGTAAACCTTTTAAACTGTATCTATTTTCACATTCAATTATTTTGGGACGGTAAAAGTTACGATCTATAAAATGTTTTTTTACCATTGCAGCTTTTAGATATTTTGTTGCTGTAGCAGAATTGACTTTTGGTTTAATAGTTGCATCCTAATACCCTGTGATCGGCATAAATGTATCAGGGTTTATTATCATAAAGAGGATTAAACAATTGTCTATATACACGCGCACGAGGAGGAAAAGAGACTTGGTTTGGTTTGGAATGTGCAAGAGATTGGAATTGGAAGGAAAGGATGATGATGGTGAAAGGAAAGGAGGAGGTTGAGAGGGGAAAGTTGTTATCGGGAGTGGCAGTCGGGATCCAATCTCTTATCTCGTCTGCCCGGTATCACATCTTTCGATTCGAACATGCCCGGAGTCACAAAACCACTTATCCCGATCCCCTCCAGTTTTCTCTCCCTTCACATCGTAGTGCGTCTTCCTGTGGACTTTCCCTTTCCTTTTCTGGTGTGGAATCACGGTGAAGTGAAAGTACTTGGTACTTTCTATTCGTATAGTCGATCACATTTTCAAATGCTTCTCCACATGCATGCGTGTGTATTATATTCATACTTTTGCTACGCAATTTTCGTCATAGAAACAAACGGCATAGAAGTTGGTTTTGGCTTGTTTGCTGGCTGTGACATTTTTTAATGCACCTTTGTATTCTATGCGTTTTGCTTCCACGAATTTCATTCCATTATGTGAAAAGTAGGACAAGGCTGAAAGTCAATTAAAACATAAATAATTCCTCATTAAGAAGAGTGGGGTATCAGATTTCATGTCAGAAACTGTCACTCGGGCCAAAGACCCTGTTGCCCCATTGCGTTGTTGCTTGTTATTGCATGATTTTAATATAGATACATCAGTGTGACTAGGACGAGATGGTATCATCTGTCCAAACCATTAGTTTGTTATGCAAACTAAATTAAGCTATTATTATTTGAGCGTGATATGTGGACTTGCTTGGAGTTATATATTAATTATGCTTCGTAATGACAAATCCTGTGAAAACGTAGGAAAACTCTTCACCGTTGTTGGATGCTTTGTAACATAGCAAAAGGTTACAGGCAATAAAGCAATAATGCCAAATCCGTCAATGAGTTTTCTTTCTTTTCATATTTTGCATGTCTGCAAAAAAGTGAGATCTCTCCATTATAATTATTTTGCATTTTTTATAGCAGTTGACAAGGTGTTACATATGAGCATTCTCTCTTGCAAGCTCTAATTAACTACAGTTACCGCTCTGTGAGCAAATACAATGGGGGTTTGCATTTGCAGTTCACACTCGCGTACTGCAGTTTCTCTAATCAATTTCCTTCTTCATTTTAAAAAGTAGTGTAGGTTTCTTTTCATTTTTAGAGTTGTGACTCTATTTTGGTTGAAGAAACTATAATTTCCCTGGACTTTGTTGCAAAATGAATGCTGTCATGTCAAAAGTGTTACTATTCTGTTTGTAAGTTAGTTCTAATCAGATCGACATGCTTGCATTCTTTCGCTATGTCGCTCTGTTTGTTCCGCATTTGAAAAGAGTGGTTCAATCAAGGAGTGGCATTAAGATTTGTCATTGAAGGAACCGATGAGCTCTTTGCTTTGTTTTGGGTTTTTTGATGCAGGATTTCCAACTGAAGCGAAATAATCTTTGTCTCCTTCTAACCGATTACTATGAACGCAGGAATTTCACAAGGAAGTATATCGAACACGTAATAATATTTGTAAATAAACATTCGCTGCATGACAAATCACTGTGTAATGCGCCAGACTAAGACTCAACTGACCATGTAAAGAACTTGAGTGACAAACAATTTGACGATTAAGAGATTAGGGGTTCAAGCACCCATACATAATTGCTAAATAAGTATAAATTGAAATTAAATTTATCCAATTCAATTATGTCCATGTCAATCCACTCATCCGTGTCTTGTGGATGTGACACATTTCAAACTTTGGGAGAAGATCAAAACGGAGCAAGACAAAACGATGTCTCCTTCTTGTCTCTTTTACAGGCAGGCATGAAGCATCTTTTTTGATCAATGGGTACCTACTATCCTTGTTTAAATAAACGAAATGTCTGAAGAAGTAGGCTTTAGTCCCTTCCAGACATGAAGATTGAGAGGGAGTCTCGCTTCATTTATATTTTTTAAAAGTTTGTTCGAGCATAAAATGAGAGGGGGACAGAATACTATGATTAGAAATCAATCCAGCAATAAATAAATTCATGATAATGTCACATTTTGATTCAAAACCCCAAATTCATAGCAAAAGCACACAACAAAAGTCAACGAATCATTCATTCCTAATCAAAAGGTTCCCGGTTCCCCTATGTGTATGGGCATTTCTTTAATAAAATTGTCATTGGGCGTGGTTTGGTTTATTGGAAAAGGTGTTATTAATTTACAATTTGAAATCGCCAAACGACACTTCTTATACCTAATTTCTTTCAGGAATGCAAGTAAGTTAAAGATGGATGTGTGCAAAATTGAAAGGTTGCAGCAGGGAAAGTTTTAAGGTACTTATCACATCATAAGACATTGCAGTCAAGTTGAGTTGCGATGATGGATTATAAGTCGATTAGAATGAAAATTAATAGTGTTTTTGCTTCCTTTTATTGCAAAGATTGAAACAGCAATCAATCTAGTCTATAGTCAGTCAGCCGACGTGAATAATCTAAAAGGATCAGATACTTTTGTTATTACAATCACATCAAATCCAATTTGATTCATTGATGAAAGAGTTAACTTGACGAGAGAAGAAGAAGGGTTAAAAGCATAAAGCAAAGCAGATCGAGTGAAGGTAAAAGGCAAGGGTTAAATCTAGGGAAAACTATGCTTTTGCTTTGCTGTCTTTCTTTCACACGATAAATAGTAAATGGGTGGAAATACGGCGAAATAAAAAATGAATGATGAGTCTGCCGGTGGGTTGGTCGACCAGGCATTTAGCGGAGATTAATCATCATCAGAGTCACAGATCAACACTCCATTGCCTCATCCATCACTGAATTACATACATAGCAGAGAGGACAGGGTCCCATGGAGAAAGCGTCTCTGAATAAATAACCAAACACTATTCATAGTTGGCTTGATCAAATATTTTACGCCGTTTTTCAAGAAAATCTTATAATTTCACATAAGAAAACTTTCTTCACGATCTAAATTTTGGTTTCCGGGTGGAAGTAGGAAGTGAACGTTTCACCCAATTGAAGTTGGGTTTTCTCGTTTTTGGTATTTCAAATTCCATGCAGTTCCCTTCTGAATTTTATAACGCAATTCACAAAAATGGGTGGAGTAGTGCAAAGTAATTAAATTATGACCAGAAGGCTGATACAGTGACTGATGGTGTAAAGTCAAAGCATGACTTACAAACTGCAACCCCGTGTTCTTGTTCTTGTGGGTGTGAAACGCTTTCAAATCTCACAAATGATAACACAAGTTGTTATTTTCTGTGTACTCGTTACATCTTTTATATTTCTTTCACTGACCAATTATAACTAAAATACCGTAAATAGCAACAACATGCACAAATCCTTCCAAAGTTTTGACCTATTCCTTGTGAACCCAAACCCAACAACCCTTTTATTAATTGTACTCAAATACTGTTTAATTACTCCTTCGTCTCGTGTTAGAAAAAGTTGGCCAAATATCAAATGCACTATAATTTAATCGTCATGTTTCTTTTCTTTCTACAAACCTCAAATTACCATGCTAATTTTGCAAACAGGAAATGCGCTATGCACCTCCATTCTTCTGTTCAGTTAACTTTTCTGTTCTTTGCATGGGTTCACAGTTGGTTACCAATTCCGGTTTGCCATATAATGCCATGAGAAAGACGCAGCAACAATGTAAACTTAATTCTTGACTAGATGCCTTAGTTGGTTATGGTTGGGTAAAAAAGGGTATAGTCAAGTCAAGGCTTCTCAATTCCATGACGAGGATAACTTTTCCTGTGAGTATTGAATAACATCGGGCCAGCAACCGGTCGACGTGTTTCTAGTTTCCTCTTCATTTCCTCTCTTCATTCATAATCACGGCTAAAATTCATTACGTCTCAATGCTCCAGTTAAAAGAGTCAACTGCGACAGAGCAGCACGTGACTTGGAGCAACAACAATGGAAAGCTGAATGGAGGATAGGGGTATCATATCGCCTTTTCCTTGCTTTCACTCAAGCGGTCCCTTTGCATCCCGTTGTAACATCTCTATCATGTTTCATTGCATTGAAGACCTACTTGGCAACGGGTCGGAATCAGGGCCATTCAAGTTGCACACCACCAGAAAGAAAGCAGTTAGTGATGTGATTTGATATTTGATAAACTGTCCTTGCTTTCTTCTGTGAGAAGAAGTGTTATTTTTGCTATGCTGCCTAGGCAGGCTCACAGACAATGGGACGGGAGAAAGGGGCATATTGTTCATTTCTATCCAAAGCTGAGGCAAACCTTCGTCATTTTCATTAGCATTTAGCTATAGCTGGAGCGATTCGAGGTCAATAGGCAAGAGTCACTATGCCACTACACTCTCTTAATGGATGGGCTGCAGGGAGAGCTATGTGGGTTTACTTCTGAATGGGGGTATCAGTGTCCTCTCATTATGTCACACACGTGATCTTGTCATGTTTCTTCTTCCGGTTGAAAAAGTCATTCCAAACGGGGGACAGACATCTGCAAGCCGCCAACTAAATATAATCAGTGCTTCTGGAAGACAATTTGTTGAACTGCAATACTAATCTATGCACTCACTTTATCGATTCGGTCTGCCAATAAAATTGCCAGTATTAAAATATTAATGTGATATCTCTGGTCTCTGGTTCCCATGACATTTCAGGTTCGGTTGGTTTGTGACCAATAATAAAAGTAGGTAGACGAAATAAAAATCCCCCCTCGAAGAAAGTTAAGTTTGAGAGAAAATACAGCCGAAAACAAATAAAATGGGGAAAGTTACAATGGCAACGATATAGCCTTAAGCTTTCTTAATGGTTTTTATAGCATTTTCATAATTTCGTGCAGTGCAACAAGCAAGCTTCCGCTTTCTCAAAGACAAATTAATCCGCGTTAATCCATCCATCATTTTGAGACAGAAAATAATGAAATATGCAGAATCTGATTTGTTCAGATAGGCCTCATTAAAAGGTCTTTTGGTAACAACTGAGGCAAACGAAAGTCGGTTTACAACATAACTCAATTATGGTGCTGTCATGTTTTGTTTGTTTCCACAATAATTTCATTTAAGACAGTATCAGAAGAAGAAGAAGACGAGTTCCTTCAGTGCAAAAAAAACAAAGCAATTGTGGGCAGAGATAACTGCCCATCGAAGACTTAATTGTCTTGGCTTCTATGCTTCTTCTTTATCTGACATTGTCGTCCGTTTACACTGTTGTTCGTGTTAATTGAAGCCTTGTATACTCCTTCCTACAATTCTCTTCAAGATATATAGTTTGTGTTGTTGTTGCTGTACTATTTTTTGCCAATTGGTTTTAATGAAGTATGGGTTCCAGTTGCATGATTTTTTCCACCGAGCCACGACCTGTACTGTGTATGTATATAGTCAATATGTAGACTTCCACTTCCACCATATGCACGAGGCAAGTTTGATGTATGAATGTAGATTGGAATCTTTGTTGGGAATGAGTGAACTGGTGAGAGAAACATTTATTTCGATCTAACCAACAACCACACAAAGCAATTTCTTAAAAAATTACTTTGTGCAGGAGCGTATAGAAGAAGGAAAGGAAAGAGCATGGGTTCAATGGTTAGAAGAGAGAATTCTCCGAAATAATAATAAAAATAGTGATTTGCCAACAGAAAGAACGCAAGCAAGGCAGCCCATTCCATTGTTTTAAATTTGCTTGACAGCTAAAGAAGTCGGGAAAAATATTTTATTTTATTGCTTTGCTCTGCTCCACTCTTTCTTTTCTCTTATCGCTTATCATTAATCCGAACCAAGTCAGCCGCACTGACTGACCGAACCAAGCAGACCGTTGCCATTGCATTAGTATTAACTCACTGTAAGTCTTTATCCATCCATTCATTACTCTCGAGTCACCTTTACTAAAAATGTCAGAATGTGTTAGGAAAAAATATTTTTGTATTTACCCACACAACTCCAGACCTGCAGTCAAAATGAAAATAGTAATCAAAATCATGACAGGTAGATTGAGGAGTGTGTGTTAAGCGTTATGCTGGTTGGTTGTGTTATGGCAGGCACGTTAGCCCTTTCCTTTAATCAATGCAAAAAAGGAGAAACAGGAAAGCTATTCAATTCATGCACATTTGGTTTATTAAAAAACTTTGGGTTTGCTGCCTCTCCAACATTGTTTTGTTATGGAGGAACAGGGTCCGTGTACCCATAAAATAATGAAACAGTTTGAAGATATTTTCCTCTTCGTCTTAAAATAATTGATAATGATACATATTTTGAGCATAATTACTGTAATTACGCGGCTAAATAGTGTTGTTTTTACCTTGAATCGTACACGGTAATGGAAAGCAATAATCATAAAAATAAAAGACTAAAACTTTTTTGTTGCACTTTTTTTGCTATTTTTCTGTATCCTTTTCGACTCACAATTATTAGTACTTGAACCAAAATAGCTGACCGTTCGCTGGTTTGGTTAGGTTTCCTTTTTCCTTAATCTGAACTCTTTTCTTTGAGTGTACCCAAATTATCTTTTTCACTTGACAACTACCATGTAGCCTCTACGATTTGTTATTTGTTGCATCCTACATAAAGAAAATGTGAGAATACAAAGCGAATTTAGCACCGGAAGATGACATTTGGATGGGCAATGGATTGATAAATAAATATCTCTTACACACATGAAAGAGTGGTTGTTTGTAAACTGACTGAAGTGGTAGCGACTTTTGTGGTCTAGATTATGGATTTGTAGTACCGGGGTGAGTGATGCGATATGATTATTGTTATGATAAAAATGTGTCATTGTCATCCTATTCTTTTCCATGCCCGTTCCTTTGTTGTGGTGGATGGAATAGTTCATAACAATAATAATAATTTTGAAAAGGAAAACAAATTGGGTTTATTTCTTTCTGCATGACAAAAAGATAGTGGACAAAGTCAATATTTTTACAGTGAGGTCGTCGCAACGGTGTGAATTCTTCATGCATTATGATTTGTGATGTGTGGTTAGTGAAGTGAATGGAAGGAAGAAGAAGAATAAAGGAAGAGATTATCATTATTGACAACAATTGATTTGTTACAATCTTAAACTCGAATGGTTCCCTCATAAAAATGGGCACAGTTTATGATTATTTTGTTGTTGTCCCCATTCCTCGGCGGGAGGCCCTTCTCTCTGTCACAAGATACCTTTGAAACCACTTAATCTTAAGCCTCTGCTCTGTCTCTATAAATCTCTTTTTGATTTACTAACTACTAGAACCTACAGGACAGCGATTATCCTTTTTCTCATCGTCCCAACTTACCCCTTCGACTTTCTCCATTGCCTTTTTCTTAATCGTTATCATGCCGTACCATGACCACACCCAACGTCAAATTTAAAATAGACATTTAACGTCGTCATGCCAACAGTCATGTAAGGGGGTATTTTTGTTTATACTGGAAGTCACCGTAGTGCAGAACGTTTAAGATTAACAGCAGAAAATGGGTTACAGATAATAAAATAATATTGATTAGTTCCAGCCAATTTATTTGACACAAGGGAGCAAGAGACTAAAATCTTCGCACGAGTAGCACGTTATAACAAAATGAAAAGAAGATGCATTCTGCAAGTAGCCGCTTATCAAAGTATCTCTTTTACCAGAAACCCATTCAACCGGTCGGTCGAATTCGATCAAGATCAAACATCAAACCTGGGGTTGGAAGAAAGTGTCCATTTGAACTGGAGACATGTGCATGTATTTAGGCAATAGAGAAAAGCTTACTTTTGACTTTATAAACTCAACTAGATACGCACCTACGGTTCGGTAGGGAAGGAAGATATTGTTGTGGGTTCATTAGTTTAGGAGAGGGAGAGAGGATATGACATAAAGTGGCGAAAGTCAAACATTTAATCGGGTGCATCGAATTGATTCCATTCAACTGCACACATACCAAGTCAAATGAATGGATGGGAAGGTTGGGTGCGCAGCCCATTAATCGCTATCTGATTAGAAGTTGGTAATAAACTAGTTTATTCGGGATGAAATTAATGGGTACCAGTGTCAAAGCCGTCAAGTAGTATCTATCTATCCAACAAGGAAGAAGAATCATTTCATGAATCTACACACCCTGCCTGTCCTTTTGAATGAGATTTTCTCATTGATCCTTCTTCCTTTCTTTCCAACCAAGAGGGATGGATGGCAAAGAAAATAGCGTGTTTATTTCTTGGAAAATCTCAGCTTTGCAATTTTCAGTGAAAGAAAAGCAAGAGTGGAGAAAGTATTATAGAAATGGAACTACAGTTTTATTCCAAAAGGATTTGACGAATGTAATTTATAACTGGTGAAGAGTAATTTGGGTAGAAATGGTTAATAAAAGGGGACCCTTGGGAATAAGCAGTCGACGATCAAAAATAAAGTTTGCTTATGTGACTACTGCTCCTTTATTCTAATCTATACGTCTACATGGGTCCCTCGGTTCTTTTGCGTAATAACCCAACCAAATCACCATCCAGACCACAAGTCGATTACGGAACAGAGCAGCATAATGTAAAGATTGGAATGAGGAAGGAAGACACCACCAGACTGTTGACTCTTCTGGACAAAAACGACGCTTCTTTTTGGAATAAGTAGATGGGAGTTTTTGCCTCAGTCTCAGAGGAGGA
>JAQIWU010000929.1:0-20269 GCA_034696445.1 Isotomiella minor | reverse complement strand
ACAGACAGAAAGAAAAATCAGAAAGGAAAAATAGGAAAAATCCATGCTACTTTTTTAGTATGCATGCATGCAACAGAAGAGTTCGAGTTTTCCATCCATCCA
Source organism: Isotomiella minor (assembly GCA_034696445.1). Taxonomy (NCBI): domain Eukaryota; kingdom Metazoa; phylum Arthropoda; class Collembola; order Entomobryomorpha; family Isotomidae; genus Isotomiella; species Isotomiella minor. The sequence goes on along the minus strand of JAQIWU010000929.1, from coordinate 20,167 downwards.
TAAAGTCAATAATAATAAGTGACTTGATATCATGGTCACCGGCAACGCCCTCCTTAAAATTTCCATGCATTGCATTCATTGCTCATCATTTTTTAAACTTCAATAACTGTAAATAAGATACAAAGTATCTTAATGTGAGTTTAATTGGACTCTTTCTGGCGTATGCAGACAGATTTTAAAGGCTTTCTCATAAAAGAGTGATGTTGAGCTGGGAATAACGGAAGTAGGATTAGGATTTAGTTGGAAAATCATCATGGTTTTCAATAGTTTTGTTTTATTAAGATTTAAGTTTAATTTAATCATCATTTTGGTGAAGAAAGACCTCTTCTCCCGTCTTCGGATTCGGATGAATGGATAGATGGGAACGGCGGAAGGAAAAAGGGGTCATTCAAAATCCTGTTATCATCATCCCATCCATCCATCCCCCGGTCGGTGTTGGATGTTGGAATTTGGAATGCTGAGCAAATGGCAATGTTTAATAACAATTTGGGCATTTTAAAAGCTTTTCTCTTGAGCCAATAAGTGTGTAAAAAAAGGAGTGAGAGTGACTAATTGTCGGGATGATTTTAAGCAGAAAAAAAAGGAAAGAGATGATGAGATCTGGTCTGGTCTTTCTGGTGGTGGGGGAGGCACAGACCAGGGCTTTTAAGCATGGGAGAAAGGGAGAGAGAGAGCGGATGTGATCGTATGATGTGCTATACTGGTTATAAGGATTGTATAGGAGGGCCCTTTCCAAAATGACCTAAGGGACAGGGTCCCCTTAATTAACCGTTGCTATAGCAATTGACCAACTACCAAAGACATTTAGGACCCCAGATTTTAGTGTCTCCTTCCTCCATCATTTGAGAACGCTCCCTTCGGAGAGGATGATGATGATGCCATCGGTGCTTGCTTGGTGGTAGTAGCAAGCCTTTTTTGCGGTGGTGGTGGTGGTGGTGGTGATGAAGCCGATGCAGTTGTAGCAAGCGGCCTTCGTGTGAGTGGATTGGGCTTGGTCTCTCTCTCCTCTCCTCTCATAATAACAAATACAAAATAATATGGCGTTCCTCTTCACCGAAAATTTGGGCAGAAACTAATAACATAACAGAGAGCCGTAGTCTCCCCCTGCCTGCCTTGTGTTCCACTGACTGACTGACGTGTCGTCCTGTGTCATTTTAACTTTATTATTTTATTGTCCGGTTACTACTATCTTATCAGCCAAAAGGTGAACACACAGTTATCAACATCATCATCATCAGACCGTGATTCACTCATCCCCTCCTCCCGAAAATCTGTAAATAATAACAAAGTAGTGGAACTCGAAAGTTTAAAAATTCTCGTCTTTTCAAACCAAGGCAGCTTCTATTATTATTATTATTATTATTGATAACACCTTGAACCAATCAACCATTCCTTCTTATCTGTCGGCAGGTTTAGTTTGTTCATATCCTCACTGCCGATTATTACATACTTTTACTTTTTAATCCATAAGACAGCTTTTTATTGGTGGCAGGCAGCTATTACGAAATATACTCAAGATACCCGTCAGAAAGAACTAAAGCAATTTCTAAAAGACTGATTGATCCTTCAATGGTGCAGCATTTTAATCAATTATAAGTTTAACAATTTAGACTTTTAAGAAACAAAAAGTGTTAAAGTAATCTTGACTCAGTCAGAGTTCCCGTTGCCGGGACGACGTTCTTGTCATCGGTCCGCCATTGTTGAATCCACCGGATAGGAGACTTTTTGTTGGGGGAGGAACCTGAAAGGTAAGACATTGACATTGTTGTTATTAATTGATTTAAATAGCTGTGAAGTATTCATGCCGAACGAACAGACGGAATGAATGGAATTTCGTAGATGATGGTAGTTTAAATTTTATGAATTTGTCGGCGTTTTTTGTCAAGGGACAATGGTGCCGAGAGTAGCAGTAGCCTCGAATTCTATCACTGCCAATATTTTGGTATGCTAAAGAAAAAGTAATTGATTGAGCTGTAAAAACGTAGGAATTTTGAAACATCATTTGGATGGACATGAGGCTAAGTCCTCTTCGGCTTCGTTGGTCACGATCGGTTTTTGTTGAGCTTGAGCCTATTGATAAGGCACACCTACCTAAGATAGATTTCCCTATTTTTATTACTCCAGAGGAGGGACAGGGACATTGAATGGACTTTTTGCCTTTGGGGCTGAGACTCTGTCTCTTTTTACCTGTTACAGGAAATCATTCATTAGCATTATTATTTATTATGAAAGTCATGCTATTTGCTTTGTATGCAGTATTGACAAAGTGTGCCATGCTTTGAATTGTTGGTTTGGTGCAATATTGAATGAGGACGACATGGTCGTGGTGGTCATGTCATATCTAAAAGTGGGCGCAATTTGTGAGGCAGATGCACAACACACAATAATAATCGTCATGTCATATACCATTCCAAAGTTGAAAGTGTGAAAAAATGCCTTGTTGAGTTTGTACAACATCGTGTATTGTTAACTGTGAGGTTCTTTCTATATAGGCAGAATTGAATCGAGTTAGTGCATTTGGCATAATACGGCTAGTTTTGCACTGGTCTAGTGACTATAGTGACCTTGTCTAAATCTGTCGATGACGTAGTCGGCTTTTAATCCAATAGCCCTAGCTAGCAATATAAAATCAAGCTCCTCTCCTCTCTTGAGCCATTAAATTGGTCAGACCTGACTGAACTAACCATCCGCATCCATGCTCCTGCTGTCACTACTCAGTGTGTGCACAGTTAGTGATCTTTCGACTAAACTGACCGACCAGGGGGTGCTTCGCACTACTACAGAGTGGTATGCATTTTGAGATATAGAGAAACTGGAAAATGACATGAGTTGTAAAAGATGAAGATTCCACATTGTTTTATGGATTCCCATTTTTATCTGCTAATAGAAATTAAGGTCTAATCATCGTCAGAAGAAAAAAAACTAGACATCATCAAGACTCTTTCTCCCAAAAAACAAGAATGGGCATTTAAAAAGGACAATAGGCAGTTTTGATTGTGTACTTGCGCCAATCCTGTAATAATAATCCTAGTGGAATTGCTATTGTCACGGTGGTGCGGTAATGTAGGAAAGAAAGTTGCATAGCAGTGTGAAATGTGTTTACATACATAAGTGCGAATGATATCATCATCAGGCCCAACCTTAGTTCACTCTTTAGTGCCTTTACTTCACAAGACCGATTCGAAGGTTGCTGAAGCGTGTTTTATGTTGTCACATTAACACCTCATACTTATTAGACTAGACAGGTCTTATGGTAAGCGAGACTGGGGTGTAATTAAATTAAGAATTGCTACAACTTTGGTGCAGGCGTAGTAAGTCCACGCTCACTCTTTAATTTGCCACGGTAACCCCATCCCAACTTTAGGTTATAGTACCATGTAAAACAGATAGCTTTCTCCAGTAGAAAGCAGATAGATGATAATCATGCCAAATGAACTCATCTCTCTCTGAACCCTTATGTCGAAGAAGTCGATAACCTCTCTTCTGTTGAAAATACGTTGGTTGGTTCATGTCGTGTGCACCTTCAATTCAGTAATTAATTAAAGTTGACGCATGCACGCACGCCAGAGGATACCGTGTGTGTATATCCAGAGATACTACTACATTCCTTGTTAACTAGAGATGACAACAATAGCGTGACCCATTTACGTTTTGGTATGGAATTCATTCTACTGTCTGAAAACTTGGGAATTTTAATTCCGCACTATCTGTCTGTACCCTACCGATGTTGTTATCTGTTAATTTAGTAGAGGCTGCTTACCCTTGTTTTTGTTGTCTCATTATTTTTACTTCTTCCTCCTAGAATCTGCCGGTTTATGTTTAATATCCGGTTCATTTAGTACGCCATTAGTTGTGGTACATGAGTCCCAGTCCCAGTCCCACCCATTTTGTAGGAACTTCGATGTGAGCCGAGTTGTTCACCTACTTTAGTCAGCCTGGACATGGCAAATCAATATTCTCATGAAATCTTTTACGGCTGTAATCATTTCCTTTCTTCTCTTCCGTTTTATTCATGAAGACCAGTCCAGATTTCATCATCTCGACCTCCATGTTTTTACTTTGATTTGATGAAGGCAGTAGAGAAAGATACACTTGTTCCCCAAACGTTTTGAGGACCTGGAACTCGTGCTCTATCGAAATCCACGTCATTTTTGTCCCTGCATCGCGAAATGCTGCAGATTTACATATTTACGTTGGTAGGGCAACCAACCGCATGTATCCACAAAAAGAGGAATAGAGTCCTCAATCTTGGATAAAATTTCTTGCTTCGGTTGAATTTTAAAACAAAACTTTAAAACTTCCGTTTTTTTATTTTATTTTAGAAGTTCACAACCACAGGAACTCCCTAGTCGTTCAAGATGACGACTGACATCAGTGTCAACGTTCGTTGGGATCCGCAGCTCCAGCAGGACATCTACGAAGATGTGGAGTACGACGGTGGGAACTCATCGTCTCGCCTCTTTGAGAGGTCAAGGATTAAAGCTCTTGCAGGTAATGCGTTACTTTCTTTGGGATATTTTGTGATGATTAAGAAATTGCGTGCTGGAGCGTTTAGGAGCTATGTGTCGTGTAACAAGTCGTCTAATTAATTGTACAGGTTCAGAAACTTGTCCATTTTTGAGGTCACTTGACTAGTAATTATGCAAATTAAAAATGCAGGAACAGCCATTTGTTTCCTCCACGGACTTCTCGAGTTTCACTACTGCTTGCCAAGACTGTTTGGTTTAATTGACTGCTGTAACTCCGTTGTTTGTCATCCTTCGTATTTATCTGGGTTTTTATAATGGCTTCATTTAACGGACGCACAGGCTTTACTTTACAGGAGAAATATGATTGTTTGGTGGTTGCGTTGCGTGTAGTTGAAAAAATTCAACTTGTAAAACTGACGGCATTATCTTATCATTTGACTGAGGTTGAATTCCATTTGTATTTTTCAATACCACCATTGTGCATTGAGAGAGAGAATCAGGTTGACTGTTCCACCAGTCTTAAACAGGGTGACGGTGATATGTAAATCAATTCTAATTTAGGCTAATTTGTCGTGATAAGGCTAAAGCTTAGAGCATCCTTTCCTTATCTCTTTTCACCATTGAATATTGACTGAAATAACTGGAGTCGGGTAGTTAAACACGCCCTTTTTACCTCTTCGTTTATTCCTCTTGATTGATTCCTTCTTGAGCATGCTGCTGAAGAATTTTTAATTTTATTCAAGTGTTTAACTGCAGAATTTATTTTTGTGACTAAAACCTCGAAACTTTCACCGTCACCATGGCAACTAGTAGGGAAACCCCCACTCCATCCCCATCCCCTGTGTTCACATTTTCTCCTACCGCAATTGCCAGAAGCAATGGTCATCATATAAGAACATTTTCCTTTGAAAATGGGGGCAATGAGTCCATGAATAAAGAAGAATTAAAGCAAGTAGAGACAGTGGTTTATGAGCGCTACATCAGGGACTTGAAAGGTGCAAATAATACACGGACACTTGAATTAGACAGTTGCTGCAATTTAAAGTGTAGAGGCAGAAGCAAGGTTATTGGTTGCTCATCCATTTTTGTTTGTGTTGTAGATGAACGAGAAACCGTGCAGAAGAAGACGTTTACCAAATGGATAAACTCCCACCTGGTTCGTGTATCGTGCCGAATATCTGATCTTTATACCGACCTGCGGGATGGAAAAATGCTACTCAAGCTATTGGAAGTGCTTTCCGGGGAAAGGCTGGTATGTATTCAATCAACTGTCAGATTTTTGGGTTACGCTGCTACATACATGGTTTCTTATTAAATTTTTATAGCCAAGACCCACCAAAGGAAAGATGAGGATCCATTGCCTTGAAAACGTCGACAAAGCATTGATGTTTTTAAAGGATCAAAGGGTGCATCTCGAAAACATGGGGTCGCACGATATTGTGGATGGAAACGCCCGATTGACCCTTGGTCTCATTTGGACCATAATTCTTCGTTTCCAGGTTTGACCTTATTTTTGTGTATAGCATCCAACGACCCAGTGTAAATTATATCAGAATTGGTTAATCTTTTTGTTTTAACCCATGTCTATGCCTATGTAGATGTGCTTAAAGACACCTCCTCAAGGTCCACATTCCAAGTCCCATAGTCGAGAATTTTTTATTAAGCCTGATTTATTTGGCATGCCTTGTTAACCAAGGGCGATTCTTAACTCTTTATTGAAACCTTACTTTTCATAAGCTTTGAACATGTCACTGATACATAAACAATATTGTTCTCTATTGCTATGGCTACGATATGTAGGACGATAACTACAATTTTATTCTGTTACTTGTAGATTCAAGATATCACTTTTGAACAAGTGGACAGCAAGGAAACGAAGTCGGCCAAGGATGCTCTTCTACTTTGGTGCCAGATGAAGACGGCAGGCTACAGTAACGTCAATATTCGTAATTTCACAACCTCTTGGAGAGATGGGCTTGCGTTCAATGCACTGATCCATAAGCACCGACCTGACTTGATTCAGTATGAAAAGTTGACCCACAGTAATGCCATGCACAATCTGAACAATGCATTCAACGTTGCCGAAGCAAAATTGGGTCTTACCAAGTTGCTGGATGCTGAAGACGTGTTCGTGGAACAGCCAGATGAAAAGTCCATCATTACCTATGTTGTTACCTACTACCACTATTTCTCCAAGCTGAAGCAGGAAACTGTTCAAGGCAAACGTATCAGCAAGGTAATGTCCCAATACTAGCTTATGATGTGTGTCATGACAACAACAGATGCACTAACACATGATTTTTATAGGTTGTCGGGATTGCCATGGAGAACGATAGGATGGTTAAAGAATACGAAGGACTCACCTCAGACTTACTGAAATGGATTGAGCAGACCATTGAACAACTTGGCGATAGACAGTTGGCAAACTCCTTGACTGGAGTTCAGCAACAGCTCGCGCAGTTCAACAACTATCGAACTGTTGAAAAACCGCCGAAGTTTGACGAAAAAGGCAATTTGGAAGTTTTGTTGTTCACTCTGCAATCACGGATGAGAGCAAACAATCAGAAACCGTACACCCCAAGGGAGGGAAAACTTATTTCTGATATTAATAAAGCTTGGGAACGCTTAGAAAAAGCGGAACATGAAAGGTAAACACATCAACATTAATTGTAGTATAATTTGTACATATTGTCACTATTCTTTAAACAGAGAATTGGCCCTTCGGGAAGAGTTGATTCGACAAGAGAAGCTAGAACAACTTGCGGCCAGATTTAACCGAAAAGCAAGCATGAGGGAAACTTGGTTGAGTGAAAATCAACGGTTGGTCTCGCAAGATAATTTCGGATTTGACTTGCCTGCTGTTGAGGCTGCAGCCAAAAAGCACGAAGCCATTGAAACAGACATCTTTGCATATGAAGAACGAGTGCTGGCTGTAGTTGCTGTAGCTCAAGAGCTGGAAGCTGAAAATTATCATGACATCGAGCGAATCAATATTAGGAAGGAGAATGTGTTGCGACTATGGGAATACCTATTGGAACTGCTACGAGCCAGGAGATTGCGTTTGGAAGCCTCACTGCATCTGCAGCAAGGGTTTCAAGTATGTCCACCAGTTAAACATAAACGCTTGATGACAAATGCTAATTTTTGTTATTGTCTATTAGGAAATGCTGTATATACTCGATTCCATGGAGGAACTTAAAATGCGTCTTCTGTCTGATGACTATGGCAAACATCTCATGGGTGTTGAGGATCTCCTTCAGAAGCACTCTCTGGTTGAGGCTGACATAAACGTTTTGGGAGACCGAGTGAAGTCTGTGGTTCAGAATTCCCAGAAATTTATTTCCGAGGATTTGGAGACCGGTCTGGAAGGATATCGCCCTGCAGATCCTAGCGCAGTGATGGAAAGAGTTCAACAGTTAGAAGAGGCTTACGCCGAACTTGTCAAATTGGCAATAGAGCGACGAACCAGACTTGAAGAAAGCAGAAAGCTGTGGCAGTTTTACTGGGACATGGCAGAAGAGGAGAATTGGATTAAAGAAAAAGAAAACATCCTTTCCCAAGGGGACATTGGTCATGACTTAACCACAGTGCACCTTCTTCTCTCCAAGCACAAAGCATTGGAACATGAAATTACCAATCACGAAAGTCAGCTTAATAGTGTAGTATCTGTTGGCCAGGATTTGGTGGATTCACAGCAATTTGGTGCGGATAAGGTGCAAGAAAGACTGCAAGAAATTACCAACCTTTGGCAAAATCTCAAAGATCTTCTAGTGTTCAGAAAGAATAGGCTCACTGAAGCTGTTGACTACCATCAGGTACATTTACTGGATTTATTCATTAATTCTTACTAAGTTTTATCTTTCATATGCACAGTTCTTCACTGATGCGGATGACGTTGATACATGGATGTTGGACATGCTTCGGCTTGTCTCCAGTGAAGATGTTGGCCGTGACGAATCCAATGTACAGTCTCTGCTGAAGAAACACGACGATGTTACAGAAGAGTTGAAAAACTATGGCAGCACTATTGAAGCTCTTCATTCCCAGGCACAACAGTTGGGAGAGCAAGATAGAGACAGTCCTGAGGTGGTTGAACGGTTAGCAAGCATTGACCGTCGATACAGAGAACTCACAGAACTCGCCAAACTGCGAAGACAGAGGCTGCTAGATGCCCTTTCGCTGTACAAACTATTTTCAGAATCTGAAGGAGTGGAGCAATGGGTTGCAGAGAAAGAGAGAATGTTGGATACTATGGTACCCGCAAAGGATATCGAAGATGTGGAAATTTTGAAACATCGCTACGACGGATTTGAAAAAGAGATGAATGCAAACGCATCCCGGGTTGCCGTGGTTAACCAGTTGGCTCGTCAGTTGCTCCATGTGGAACATCCCAACTCGGAAGAAATTGTAAGTCGACAAAATCAGTTGAATGCAAAATGGTCAGAGCTCCGAGAAAAGGCTGAAGCAAAGAGGGATGAGTTGAACTCTGCACATGGGCTGCAAACTTTCCACATTGAATGCCGCGAAACAATTGCCTGGATTGAAGATAAGACTCGCATTTTGGAGGAAACTGCAAACTTGGAAATGGATTTGACTGGAATAATGACGTTGCAAAGACGATTGTCAGGCATGGAACGGGATTTGGCTGCTATTCAGGCTAAGCTTGAAGCTTTAGAGAAGGAAGCCGACCGAATTGCAGAAGAACACCCAGAAGAAGCCGCTGTCATTCGAGAACGGATCGATCAAATTCGAACTGTGTGGGAACAGCTAACTCAGATGGTATAAATATTTAAACTTTCAGTAGGATGACTCTGTTATTTACTAATTATTTACTTACTTTCAGCTGAAAGAGAGAGATTCGAAATTGGAGGAGGCCGGAGACCTTCATCGATTCCTTCGTGACTTGGATCATTTCCAGGCCTGGCTTACTAAGACTCAGACTGAAATTGCCTCAGAAGACGCTCCTACCAGTCTTGCAGAGGCAGAGAAGCTGCTTAGCCAGCACCAAAATATCAAGGACGAAATTGAAAACTACGTAGAGGACTATGAAAAGATGATGGAGTATGGGGAAAGAATATTCACGGTAATTGAAAGAATCAATTGAATTACATGCACGTCAATGAGCCATTGATATTCATTGTCGTCAATTTCTAGGATCCATCTACTCAAAATGATCCACAATACATGTTCTTACGAGAGCGTCTGAAGGCACTGAAGGATGGCTGGGATGAATTGAGACAGATGTGGGATAATCGTCAAGATTTCCTGTCACAGAATCTCAATCTCCAAATCTTCATGCGCGATGTCAAACAAGCCGAAGTTTTACTGTCCCAGCAAGAGCACATCCTGGCAAAGGATGAGACTCCTGTAAGTCTTTGGTTTTAAATTATAGCAGAAATGTTTAACTTTGAACTTAACTGAAATTTTGTCATTACAGTCCAACTTGGAACAGGCAGAAAGTCTAATCAAGAGGCACGAGGCGCTTCTAACTACAATGGATGCAAACGACGAAAAAATCAATGGAGTCATTCAGTTCGCCTCCAATCTGTGTCGCGAGGGTCATGCTCAAGCTGATAAAATCGGCAAGAAAGCTGACAGCATTCGCGAACGAAGAGACAACAATAAACAGAAGGCTTTGGAACAACTTGAAAAACTCAAAGAACAATTGCAACTTCATCAGTTCCTTCAGGATTGCGAAGAGTTGGGCGAATGGGTTCAAGAGAAGAGCATGATAGCCCAAGATGAGACATACAGAAGTGCAAAAACAGTGCACAGCAAATGGACTCGACATCAAGCATTTGAAGCAGAAATCGCGTCCAATAAAGATCGCTTGACTGCCATCCAAGAAGCTGCACAACTTTTGATGCAAGAAAAACCTGAATTCGCTCAATACTTGAAACCAAAAGTGTCTGAGCTGGAGAGCCATTTCGACGATCTCGAGAGGTCAACTAAAGAAAAGGTAACTGTTCTGTCTCCTATTTTTGGGTTCCGTAATTTCATCATCTCGTTCATTTACTTCCAGGGAGAACGATTGTTTGATGCCAATCGTCAAGTCTTGTACGAACAGACTTGCGATGATATTGACACATGGATTACTGATCTTGAGAAGCAGATAGACTCTGGTGACTACGGAGCCGATTTGGCATCAGTCAACATTTTGATGCAAAAACAACAGGTATGGTACTTATATTGGAATCCCTGATAACTTTCGTAAATTTGAAGTCCACTAATGGTTGTTCTATTGCTATTGCAGCTAATAGAAACTCAAATGGCTGTGAAGGCAAAACAAGTGACCGAGCTTGAAAATCAAGCCGAATACCTCAAGCAAATGGATCCGGACAAAGTCGAAGAAATTGTGGCTAAGAAATCCGTCGTGGAGGGCAGATTCTCCAAATTGAAGGACCCCTTGATCCAAAGGTAGCATTAATAAAACCTATTATTCCCAAATTAATTGCAAACTTTCGTTGCTTAGGAAACAACAATTGGAGAAAAAGAAGGAGGCGTTCCAATTCAGACGAGATGTAGAGGATGAGAAATTGTGGATTGGCGAAAAAATGCCTTTAGCTACGTCTAGTGACCTAGGCAATAGTCTTTACAATGTCACGATTCTTAAGAAGAAGAACAAGTCTATGATGACGGAAATCGAAAATCACGAACCTAGAATAGTCACTATCGTCAAAAATGGACAAAAACTAATTGACGAGGGTCATGCCGATGCAGAAGAATTCGAGAGATTAAGTAACGAGCTGAAAGTTAAGTGGGACGAACTGAAGGATGCAGTTGATCAACGAAAAGAAAAGTTGCTGCAGTCAGAAAGGGCTCAGCAGTACCTGTTTGATGCATCCGAAGGTAATGCGAGCACAAGCAGCCCAAGAAATCGAATATAATCAATAACATGCTGAATATTAAATATTTATAGCTGAAGCCTGGATGTCAGAACAAGAGCTGTACATGATGGCCGAGGATAGAGGAAAGGACGAAATTTCCGCACAAAACCTTATTAAGAAGCACGAAGCGTTGGAAAACGACATTGATGACTATGCTGACACTATTCGTCAACTGGGAGAAACTGCGAGGCAGCTTATTCATCAAGAACACCCTGAGAGTGACAATATTGGATTGAAGCAGGCTCAGGTTGATAAGCTGTATGCTGGGCTTAAGGACCTCGCCCACGAGCGAAGATCAAAACTGGAAGAGGCCCTCAAGCTGTTCATGTTGAATCGTGAAGTTGATGACTTAGAACAATGGATTGCCGAACGCGAAGTTGTCGCAAGCTCCCATGAGTTGGGACAAGACTATGATCATGTTACCATGCTTTGTGAAAGATTCAAGGAATTTGCCAGAGAAACTGAGTCTACTGGAAATGAACGAGTTGCCTTAGTCAATGAAATGGCAGATGGCCTTATTGCAAGCAAGCATTCTGATGCAGCTACAATTGCAGAATGGAAGGATGGACTGAATGAGGCATGGGCCGACCTCCTAGAGTTAATCGATACTCGAACCCAGATGTTAGCAGCGTCCCGAGAACTCCACAAATTCTTCCACGACTGCAAAGACGTTCTGAGCAGAATAGCAGAGAAACAGACTGCTTTGCCCGATGAGGTTGGACGTGACACTGGTTCAGTATCCGCTCTCCAAAGAAAACATGTGCAATATATGCAAGACCTGCAAGCTCTGCAATCAGAGGTACTGTACACAACTCTGCAGCCGTCAATAATAATTGTAACAAGTCTAAATGAAACAATTTCATATACAGGTGGAGCAAATTCAAGACGATTCTCGAAAATTACAAGCTGCATATGCAGGAGACAAGGCAAAGGAGATTACCAACCGCGAAGCTGAGGTCGTAAATGCCTGGTTGAGCCTACAAGGTAAACGTCTTGTTACTACAGTAATGCAAAACTAAGGATGACATGTATGTTGGATATTATAGGACTTTGTGACGGAAGAAAATCAAAATTGGGAGACACGGGTGACTTATTCCGATTCTTCAATATGGTGAGGACATTAATGCTTTGGATGGATGATGTCATCATTCAAATGAACACGTCAGAAAAGCCAAGGTAATTCTTCAACAACATTATCATCTCTAGGATTGGTTCTAAGTTTTGATGTCGTTAATTTCAGGGATGTGAGTGGCGTAGAACTCTTGATGAACAACCACCAAAGCTTAAAAGCTGAAATTGATGCAAGAGAAGACAATTTCTCTTCATGTTTCCGTCTGGGAAAAGAGCTACTGTCACGTAACCACTATGCCGGCAATGAAATAAAGGAGAAGATTGTGGGATTGACTAATCAAAGGAATGGAATGCTGCACCGTTGGGAAGAACGATGGGAACATCTCCAGCTGAGTACGTTTACGTCTTTATTTTTGATGGATGCTTTTAATCTTACTTTCCTGTTTTGTCATTAGTTTTGGAAGTTTACCAATTTGCCAGAGATGCAGCTGTGGCCGAGGCTTGGTTAATTGCCCAAGAGCCGTACTTGTTGAGCAGTGACCTCGGATACACGATCGACGAAGTTGAAAATCTTATCAAGAAGCATGAAGCGTTTGAGAAGTCTGCTCAAGCGCAAGAAGAGAGATTCATTGCATTGGAGCGGTTGACAACGGTATGGAAACCAATTTCACATTCCCTTCATTTATTCATTCCTTTTAGTTGTCCATACCGAAATTAGAGTTCTATACAATTAAAAGTACAATGGGTGGAGAGAAAAATGTGCAAGGCCGAGGCCACTACCTCGTTTGTTTGAAGTGTAGAGGAATTTCCATTGTTCTGATCTAAATATTCACTTGTTCTTGTTAGTTGGAAATAAGGGAACACGAAAAGAGAATGGGACAGGAAGGGCGCTACTATCCTTACGAAATGGTGAAGAGTTGCGACTTTTATATAGAATTTCCCCAATTAAGATAATTAACATACACTAATGTTAATGTCAGTTTGTTGTATTGAATTAATGTTGCAAATTCTAAGCTATTGGTGACCATAACAGTATCGACGGATATTTTTAAGTGTCATTCACCATAAAATTAGCTTCGATGAACAGGGTGAAATTAACTAGTCCTACTAATTTCAATTTTAAGTTGACTTACGTGTATGTAAGCTGACTTGTAAGGATAACGGAAACTAATGGACTTGTTTCAATTTTGCAGTTCGAAATAAGGGAGCGAGAAAGGAGGAAACGTGAGGACGAGGAGAGACGACGGGCGGATGAAATGGCCAAGAAATCGCCACCAAAATCTCCTGAACAAGTGGACGGTTCCAGATCACCGGAGCAAACGTCAGAAAGGGACACGTCCGTTCATTCACCACCATCTGCTGGTAATTCAAAGCGTGGTTTCCTTAATGCAACTTGTGTGTGTATGTGAGATAAAGCAGGGTTTTACGCTAATTAGCTCTTGTTTGCATGAATTTAAACTGAAACCAACTGAATTGAATTTGTATGTGTGATTATCCGCTGTATTTTGCATGAACTTTTAATTTCTTGCACAATCAATGCTTTAAATAAAGGTCAACCTTCGGTAAGAAAGAGTCCTCAGTCCAGGGATGCCAAAACGGGGAAAGGTATTAACTAATTTACTCTTGGCTATACACTTTGCTACTACTCTGTAACACATTGACTTACGACTTGCCTATTGCTTTTTTAATTGATGCGTCAACAATTAACTGTAGTTGCTAAAATGGCCCCTTCAAACCTCGTATTTTCGTCCCCGGAAAGCTCACACTCGTCAAGAATGTCATCTCCGACAACCAGATATCATGACACTGATGACGTTGACTTTCTCTTTGACTCGCGTGAGTTCTCCATCCCACAAACAAAAAACGAATTATTGCCTGTTGCCATCACAATTAATTTGATGTTCTATTGTTATTAACTTCAATGTCATTCTGCACCCTATGCTTTGTGTATGTATGTGTGGTTGTGTGTCGGTGTTGCATAATATTTTTTTGTATTTGATTTTGTTGCTCGTTTGTAACTAATGCTAAATGTTGTACACCAAAAGACTCCAAGAAAGGAAGTCGGTCTAGGTCAAAGTCTCCATTTCGAAGCTTCCGTTGGAAGAAATCTAAAAACACGACGTTGGAAGCTATTCCAGCCGGTAGTGCCTCTGATGACGAGTCCAATATGCAAAAATACAAAGGTACAGTGATTTGTAATTCTTCAACTTCGAACTCCTTCCTGGGTCGCGGTGGGTCTCTCGGATGAGGGTTACTGCGCGATAGATATGGTGACTGGGCGCTTTGTAAATAACAATTATTGGTGTTGTGCTTTGTTCTCCTTTGGTTTTTTGCACGGTTTTGTAACATACTTGAGTATAACAAGCTTCAGCCTTTCTGTGATAACATGGGGATCGTTGTTACCTGGAAAGATGGTTTGCTACAACTTCTATTGACTAAATATTTGTAGAACGTCCAGGACCGGGTGAAGACGGTGTGTTTGAGGGTTCTCTAATGAGAAAGCATGAGTGGGAGTCGACAACGAAAAAGGCATCCACCAGGTATGTTCAACCTGACATTCACTCTTTATGAATCCAATGATTATTACGACGCTATTTTGAAAAATAGATCTTGGGACAAAGTGTACGTGGTCATGAAAGGTGGTTCTCTGATGTTCTACAAAGATCAAAAGAACTTCAAGACCCAACCCGATGCATACTTCCGTGGTGAAGCACCCGTGGACCTGGCAAACGGAACTGCTGAGGTGGCAGCTGACTATACAAAGAAGAAGCACGTTTTTAGACTCAAGTATGTAATTTCTGCTGTTAGCTTCGTCTACAATGCATGTCTTCAACTGTCATTCTGTTTGCTACTAGACTGTCCCTTGGAGGCGAATACTTATTCCAAGCTCGGGATGACGAAGAAATGAATCAATGGGTGCGAGGTATTCAGGACGTTAGCCAAGGGGAAAGTGCTGGACCTTCAAGAGCACAAACCCTTCCAGCCTCCTCTGTTGAAAAGAAGGATGAACCCAAGAAGCGAGGATTTTTTACTTTAAAGAAGAAGTAATGCTGAAGTTTACCATAAAAGTATAATTAAGCTTTCACTTTGGTGTAGTTTATAGTGCTTTAACTGACAAAACCTTTTGCGGTTGACACTAAGATTTATATATCACGACCAATATGAAGACACTGCTTTAAATGCAGCATGTAAAGGTGTAGAGTTACAATTAAATAGCCAGTTTACAAAGCCAGCAGTTCTTTACAATTGACATTCTAGAAGTTGCAACGGTTTTTTTTGTCTTTTAATTTTTTCTTGGAAACAAAAAGTGGTTCCCTTTCAATATTTTAAAAAGAAATCAGTTCCTTAAATACATTTTTGAAAATCGCATGTACCCTCCTCCTTGCGCCTTCTTCAAACACACGTTGTTGTAACCCTGCTGCTGGCATCGGTCGTGTCTCAAGGAGCAATTACGAGCAAGAAAGAAAAAAACGATGATGAATACCCTTTGTCTTGTTAACTCATACTGCCATTAGAAACAATAGCTGCTATAATTATGTCATGCTGGGTTCACATAGTGATATGATATAATAATAAAACGCTGGTTTAAATAAATAAAGCTACAATTCGAAAAGACGCCTTCAAAAAACAAAAACTTTACATGGCGACTGGTGATACAGTAACTATAAATTATGTTTCATCAGTGTTTACTTTGCCAATACTACTACTACTACAACACTAGCAACTTTTAAACTCTAGAGTTAGCTTTTCAGACAGCTTTAAAACTAAAAATTCCAGAAACATGTTTTCCTATTTGTGTGTGGTGTCTATGTGTGTGTGTGGACGAGAGGAATTCAAGCAAATCTCATTTGTATCTTCTTACATACGACTTGGCTTTCTCGATAATTATCTAAATTTTAACGATAAACTGTTGTGACGCTTTTACTTCCACTTTTAGGCTGGTTATGTAAGACAAACTGTTGCAAACAAAAACGCTGTAGTTGTAAGGAACTAATAATAATTAATAACACACATTTGCAGTAATTGTTGTACTTGGCAAACGTGGTGGCATGTTTTCCTGTAACTTTTACCTGTGCATTTCGTATGTAATTTTAAGGCACACGCGACGTTATCTGGCCTCCTATAGAGTCATTGTTAGTTGCAACTAATCCTAAGAACGAGGTTACCTGTAATGTTGCTAGTGACAAAGTGTTTGCTTCATTGTGTATCTATTCGCACTCCTCTACTAACTACTGTTCAATTCATTGACAATTTCTTCAAAGATATAGAAAGTAGTTGCAGTTGCAGCGCAATACAAAAAAATTACACTGTTTTATGTGCTATGTTGTTACGGTGTTGAGACTACAAAGCTAAGCTAAGCTGACGACGTTGACCCCTTTATAGGTCACAATTCATGACACCACCCACCTCTTGAGAGTGAGACGTTTCTTCTGATAATAATGATATACATTTATAGAGTCTCTCATTGAGTTGTTATAGCTTTTCAGAATTGTGTTTTAGTCTGTAAGAAGAAATCAAGTCTTTAAATTGTATTCATTATGACGAGGGGGAAAGTAATGATGATGATGTCCATCCGAATGTTGAGCATAGAAATATTATTCAGACAAGTTTTAAATCTTTATCTAAAAAAAAGTGGATTTTAAGTTTTTGAGTTTAAGTGTTTTTAGTTCTCTCGGTGTTCATTCTCTGTAACTTTACATTCAATGTTAAGTATACAATATATATGTGGGCTTTAAGCTATGCTTCCTTTTAAATAAAATTTTCCATAAAATCAATGCCTGTCGTTCTCTTTTGCATGTTTATTCTGAATTGATCAAAGGCCCAAAAACCACAATAAACGGCCCTATATATACTTACAATTAGTTAATTGTTTGAACGTTGTGATTGATCCTTTTGTTCCCCCCACTTATAAACATGTTCCAGGCCCATGGTCCATTGTGTGCCCAAATAATAATTCCCTAAAGGGGTTAATTAGGGCAAGACGGGATTGTGCCCAACCCTCCTCGTCTTAATCGGATTAAGGAAGAAAGAAACCCACCTGAGGGTTGAGTGATTGTTATTCTGGTAAACCATTTTCTTGTGTAATTACATTATTTAAGGCGAACAACTTTCTCTTGCTTTCTTTCTTTCTTTCCAAGTATCTTGAGAGAGAGAGAGAAACTTTCTACAAGAGTGCAGAGGCAGGCACATAGAAAGAAAGAAAGTTGGAAAGAGAGTTGGAAATTAAGATATGAAAGCCTCGGTGGTGGTGTGTAGGGTAATTTGCTCCAACTTGATGTCGCACATGGAACTTTACTTTATAAACACAAGTCGAAGTTTGTCTTAACAAAGATTCAATACATCTATAGGTAGTCTATAGTATAGGTGTAATTAAGTACAAGTAAATCCAAAAGAGGGGTATGGGACGCAAATGAAATGATATTTATCTATTGTTGCCCCTATAGCATACTTTCACCAAGGCTTGACTCTATGAATCCAACTTTCTCTCTCTCCAACAACGTCGATGGGACTTAACCTTACTCCACTCACTTCGTTTCGTTGTTCTCTGCTTCATGTTAATTGACTCCTTCTACTTAATATACCTACCTATAGGTGTAGGTAAACCTCTCTATCTCATGATGGTGAAAACTGTGATAAATTGCAAAGCCTCAGGACCCAACTCTCTTTCTCTCCTCTTGTAAATATGATAAACCAAACTAATTAATTTTGTGTGTGAACTCTGGGAACGAACACCCGTGGGGGTATCGTAATGATCATTTCCGTAGTAGGAGTCAGAGTTCTATCATGTAAAGGATCAATTTATTATTTCATTGCATTACAGGGGGAGGGATGCCAACTTCAATTTCAGTCTTTATTGAATTTTTCCTTATTCAATTTCAAAGAAAGTGCACAATTAGTCGATGTGTCTTTGTACATTTTGGGTATGAAAAAAGGTCCAGTCTTTTAATTCTCATTTCCTACATAGCCATTCAGCGAAAATGTCAAATGAAGCCGCATATCTACATGCCTAAGCCACTCTTTTTCTTATCTTTTTTGTGGAGTAGATAAAATAACTTTCTCTCTATAATTTGTAAGAGTTGTTGTGTAAGTAGGAAGGCAACTTCAATCAGTGAACTCAATGTAACTTGCGTATGTGGCAAGAAAGAAAAGAAGAGAAAGGATATATTGGACATAGAATCGTAGGAATTATGAACGCCAACATTGGACATTAATTTTTTGTAGCAAAAACATGATTGAATCCCTTGCGCAACCAAAGTTTCTGACGGCTAGAGTTAACAACGTCGATAGGAAGGAGGAAGAAGAAGACTTTTATACAGCTTCATGTGTTCCCATTCTCTTTCTCTCTTATGATTTTTTTCCATTTCCTACAAAAAAAAACCTTTTTTGGAAATTGAAGGTGAAATCTGGGCACGTTATGCTACACAAAGCGACAGGAAATCAATATTAATCTATTCACTCTGTCAGCCAGAGCCAACAACTTTCCCCGTCCATTCGATCTTCCTCACTCCTCTGCACTCCACTTACACTAAACTACACTAGATCATTTCCAATCAATCCTGAATATATAAAGGTGTGAGTGTCAGTCAGGAAAGGAAAGGAAGGGGAACTTTATACTTTCTCTCTTTCCAGGACGGGCCTTCCGCTTTCACTTCATCTTTCTCTTTTTTATTTTTATTCACACCACTTCCATCATGTCCCATACCAACCACCTCATAATCCTTATCTATGATTTACCAACCATTTAAACTTTGATAGATAGTTTATGAATCTTTATATACTCTTCGATAATAGAGCCTGGAATGTTCCTGTCATGTAAACCTATATCTGATGGAAACTTTCGTCAGGTCGGCAAATTTCCTTTTCCTTTCACAGGCTCATCTCCTTCCTACATTCGTTTTTATAAAACCTCTTCTGGTGTTTGTAGCCAGTTTTAATTAAGGATTAGATAAACCTTGGCCAACGGAATCTTGAGATAAATTAAATTTTTCCCAAGAGTTCCATTAATTAGTAAATTTCACTTTTTCCACAGGCATGCCTTCGTCATTTGGAGTGAAGGAGTAATTTACAGTGCTATTTCCTGTCTCTTTCTCCACCTTTTCTTTTAAAACCTCTTTCTTTCTTTCTTTTACATAGACGGTCATTTGGCCGGGGGAAATCTTTGGCAGTGTTCCATGGGATTGGATTGCTGGATGATGATGAAATGAAGGAAGAGTAACCGCAAGAGAGGAAGGTAGATAAATCCATTTAGCACTCAACATCTTTATTATTATTATACCCATGAATGATTTAGTACCCAAGGCAAATGGGAGATTTTGTTTGACTTTGAACAGGGGAACAGGAACAACACACACAGAGTTAGTTGATGGCCAAGCTTTTCCATTAACAACAACACCAACCAAAGCTTACCACAACAACTATCCAGACCTAACCAAAACTATACCTTATGTCTCACTCTCTCGCTTTATACTTTCACTTTTCAACTAGACTGCTCCCATTCTTGTGCAAACTCCATTGTATCATAAAATAGAATAAACGTAGAGAGAGAGAGAGTCTTCTTTCTCTCATCTGAAGCGAAACGAAGCGTGTGGACGCATTAAGCCAAACATGGTGTTCAAGAAAAGGAGAGCATATAGACAGACAAGAAGAAGGAAGACCATTTCATTTCACTCACGACTCTCAATAAGTCTCAGCTTTCCCGTCTACTACATAAGTCTAGATAGATAGTCCATATAGACCCAT
>JAQIWU010000928.1:0-20279 GCA_034696445.1 Isotomiella minor | reverse complement strand
AGCAAAGAAAGATTAATTTTTGACTGGGAATAGCACATCATGCTATTGAATGTTTTATACTTGTTACGACAAATTCCAATTTCACCATTTAGATACGTCTCTGTATGCATAATTAAGACATCCTCCCCGAAGTGGTAGAATTCAAGTGAAAACATACACAATTCCGCTCTCACTCTCAGACTTTCTTTTCTTTAACCAAGCATTAATTTCCATAATCTCTCTCCTTTCTTCTTGTAGGCATTATCTTTACAGTCGCTAACTTTTTTATATCTAGCTTAACTCCATCACTCTTCTTTTCAGTGAGTGAGAATCTGAAAGTATTAGCCCCATAATAAAGCTTTGGACCTTGCTGAATGAAATGAATTATGGACAGTCGGTCGATTTTTCATCGGAAACGTCCACCTTGCATTCTTCAAGAGAGAGAGGGTCATGACAAAGATTTTCCTAGAGAGAAGGATTTTGATATGGTAAACTGGATTTAATATCATATTTATATCAGTCGTGGCATGGGGGCTGCAACCCTGATTTACCTAATAAAGACCACCCGGTAAATATTTCACACCTGGGAAGTTCACACGGACTCTGGTGGTACATATCGAATCGTCCCGAGACCCTGCCTGCGCCTTTAGTTGAGATATTCTATAGATTGGCGTGGCGTGGTTCATCGCTTCAATGACATATTATTATTATCTGTGGGAGATGATAATGTTCATTATTATCCATCTCTCTCTAAATTCCGCACAGTTAAGAGTTTCTTCTCAAAGTTTGAATGAGATCACTTGTTTCCAGGAAGGGAAAGCTGAATGAAACCTCACTGTGCATACTAAATTTTCACTCCAAAAGTAAAGTCGTAATTTTCACCAATGACTTATTTGGTACCTAACCTAAGCCCTGGTCCTGGTGGGAAGTTCCGCAGCTGTCTGTTCGACACCCTTGTAACCCTAACTTATCACGATTTACCGTTGCATCGTCTAAAAAAGTCCAGAAAAAATACACCCGAATCTAGGCTAACGTGATTAAGGAAGTGTGGCGGGGTTGGGTTCGAAGAAGTGAGTGACAAGGATCCCTCCTGTGCCTGCAGTTGTTCGATAAGAGGAATTTTACGATTCTCTCCAAATTCTTCTTGAAGTCTCTAAAATTGAAATATTTCAAATACTTTTGACCCAATAAAATGTCGGATTTTGTAGACATTGAACTCAAGACATCCAAAGATTTTTTACTTTGGTGGAGTTGACTTTGTTTTCATTCTTCTTCTTTTCACATCACCCCAAAAACTTTCATTGCAATTGCTTCCTCCTTGTTAAAAAGGCAGGGATCCAGAATGATTAATTTCTTATTCTTCTCAATTAATAGCGTCAGTCAAGCTTAAAAGTTCCTCCATTTGACGGTGTGAAATTCACATTCAATAAAAGCAAGCATCATCATGCATCATCATGGTCTTTGTTGGCTTTGATTTCTGCATGGTTTTTTAGCTGCTTCAGGATTGGACCTGTACAAGAAAGCTGTAGGCGGGATCAACTTTGCAAGAATGCGTCTTTGGTTCCTCCACTTTGCAACAACAGAGAGGCGTCTATTCAGAAAGAACTATATTTTCTTTAAGACTCAGCTTGTCTATGCGTCACGACTATCATCATGACATGATAGGGGCTGAGATGAAGAACATGACATGACTGAATGAAGAACAATAATCCTCTCTCTCACACATCCTCTCTTCTTATCATCTTTTTAGTTCATTGTCTGATCTTTTAGTTAGCAAGACGTTTTGAAATTCTTTTGGGTTCGTCCTGTAAGAAATGTTTTATATGCGTGACTTGATTAGAACCATTAAAGAAATTGGTCACATAAAGCAAATAAATAAATAAATAAAAATTTGAGTTGAGATGAAGAGAAGAAAGACTTCAAGATGCTAAATAGAAAGTATTGTTCAACATTCATCAGTTTGCAGGACTCATTTGAATACCATCATCATCACACGAGGGTTGCAAACAGTGAGTTGAAGAGAGCTGTGTGTACATTTTTTATCATTAATATACATGTCCAAAAGCCTGAAGGCGTATCAAAAAATAATGAGCAGTCAGAAAAAGCCTATCATCATCGAAGCACAGGTATTGTCCGGCCCGCAAGGCAACTTAAAGAATGAGAAAATGGGAAGGCCGAGATCAAAAAGAACATTGAAAATTTAAGAAGATATGTCAAATAAAATGCAGAGAGGAGAGGAGAGGAGAGGAGGTGGATTTACAACCTGCCATCATCAGGATAACCACAAGAAAAGAAAAGAAACTACCGCAAAAACTGGATAAGAAAAAGAGGAAAGCATAAAACAAAACAGTTTGATAGTGGCAAGAGTAACAAGACTTTCCACGCAATTTGAATACAATTTTATTACAAATTTTACAGCTATCAATCCCAATCCTACGCCGGCTGGCAGTGATTTATGTGAAATAAAGTGGATGGTTAAAGAAATGAGGTGGTTCCTTGCTTCTTCTTCGTGGTGTGCCCCTGCATACCTTAAGTTGTTTTGTGTCTCGTGCCTGTCTTTTTTTACTCAAAAAATCAGAGGCCGACTGACGTATTTTCCTCATCTTCTTCTTGGCTTTTAAATGTTTAAACTCTTTCCCTTTGGGCATTTACTTCTCTTGAATTGAACTCTAATTTTCCTTTAAAAAAAATTCTTTTCTACAAAAAAAAATGCAACTTTTAATTTAAAATTTAAATGCGTCAATGTCAATTTTATCCAGTAATAAATAGAAAGCCTTCAAGTGCAAGGACACATTGATTTGGAACCGAGTTCAATGTTTCTTTCATTCAGAAATATGGGTCAAATTCATTCCTTGAATGGATGGGAATGAATTGCATAATGATTTTTCATCGAGTCTTGAAAGAAAAAAAAGTTTGAATGCCAAGGACGTTTCCATTTCGGGCTGAAATACTTCCATATTTGTGAGAACAGTTGAAAATTGAGGTAGGCCATAGATAGAAGTCGATTGAATCCTTATAAATATGTTACTACTACGCACGGTTTGACTTTCTTTATACATCTGAATCCCAATTCTCCCTTACCTTTCCAAACATCCAACTGAACTAACCCCAAATAGGAAAAGGTAAACCAAACCGTTCGTTCGTTCGTTTGTTTGACTTTTGTGTGTTTCCCTAATAAGGCAGTAATTAATAGAAATGCAATGAGAAGCAAGAGACACGGTTTGTTTGCTAAAGAGTTTTCGAGTTATGAATGAATATCATCATCATCGTATCTTCTCTTAAAAAACTAGAGGCACTCTCTTCTGAGTCACATCTTTTTATCATAATCATCATCATAAAAGGGAGGCAGGTTAAGTGGCAGAGTTAATGGTTTAGAAGAAGAGATATCTACACTCTGAAAGACGTTCGGAATTTCACTCTCAATTTCAAATACATCCAAATTTGGAACCTAACAGAAAAGTGAAAAACAACCCTCAGGTACGCAAGATCATCGACTCTACATCGAAGGAAGAATACAAGGTGGTGGTTATGTAATGTACACCGGTTGGAATAGATAAAGGGATACCTGCAAGACGTGGTGGCACGTGTCTTCTTTGAAAGAACCCTTATACAACATCATGAATGAATGAATGACGATGATGGACATACATAGGGCAATAAATAGTGAAGTGACTCAAGTACCCGATGGATTATACACCGACCCTTTTCTTTTCTATCTAAAAAGGTTTCATTATTTCATCACGTTTCATTTCAAGATCCTCATAGAATGATGATGAATGATTATGGAAGAAGAAGCTTCACTCACTCACGTTCTTTCCTCCTCGTCATCCTCTCATCATTATCAAATCACGACGTTTTACATTTTTTGAATGGGCCATAATTCGTATCTATGATCCACGTTGACTACTTTAAATTTGTACAGTTAAATTTGAAATTTCCTTTTATAGGAGGTGAGGTTTGAGTATGAGGAATTCACCAGGAAGAAAGTCTGGCGATGACCACAGTCTCTCACCGAGGATGAATGATGATACTTTATTTTTAATGTTGGTTAAATTGCACTGCAAAAGGAATAATTATCAGTTCCCTTGTTGTTGTTGGGTTTGATTGACAAAGTGCCATGTTCACTGGCCAACTGTGAATCCATTACTGCAGTGATTTTATCTAACGTCTTGTTGCATTTTCTCAGTCATATAGCTATATACTTTCATGTCAGTCATGTCATGTCATAAAAAAGGACCCTTATATGGATGTAGACTATAAAAAAAATCCAATCCTCGTCTCAACGTTTTTAATAAACGAACACATAATAGAACAAAGATTTTTTAATAAAAATACAGATTAAACGTTTCATAATAACGCATAGTATTTTACGACTCCTCTCTAAAGTCATTTACAGCAGATCCCTTTAACAGTCCTTCTTATAAGGAAACGTAGTTAAAATCATATTAGTTTCCATGGATTGAGATTGAAAGAGTAGTAAAAACATTGCGTATTATAAAATGATGTGGTTGGTCTCTGTCAAGAAATTACATTTCGTTAGGAGGGTTGAAGAAATTTGATTCGATAAAGTAGTTTACCGTGCCACTTTTATCACGTTGAATCAACGACCAATCAGAGAAGGTGGAAAGTAAAGTTTCGCAATGGGTGAATAAATAAATGGCTTCTAATGTGACAACCTCAATTCCATTCCATTCAATTCAAAATCTTTTAGACAGAGATTCCCTTTAGTTTACCACCCATTGATCCTACAAAAAGTAAGTTGCTGTCGGTCAAGCAAACGGTGGAAGGAAAACCAAATTATTTATTTCATTAAGTTTATCTTGTTCATAATCTTAAGAACTACAAGAACTACAAGACGAACTACGTATTTAAGGGCTACCCTCCATTCATTTCAGCATTCATTCGGCTGACCCATAAAGGCATGTCAAACTTTATAGTCCCTGTGATTGACTTTAAATCAATTG
Organism: Isotomiella minor; assembly: GCA_034696445.1. NCBI lineage: Eukaryota > Metazoa > Arthropoda > Collembola > Entomobryomorpha > Isotomidae > Isotomiella > Isotomiella minor. The sequence goes on along the minus strand of JAQIWU010000928.1, from coordinate 15,336 downwards.
TTAATGCACCCTTTCTGTTGTTTAACGATCTCAAGTATGCGATTGGAATGTCATGAATGAATAAAACTTTCACTTACAACAGCTCAAAGAATGTGTCACCCTTTCGCAGTTCAATTTGAAGGAATGCAATACTTTTTGAATGTATCATGTTTTGCTTTTTAGATGTCAGTCAATCTCTCAGACACAAAGCTCTGATAAATCACAGGTAAAAGTGTGCCATAGTTGATTGGAAAGTGGAAAGTACTCGTATGCCTTTTACCTGATGCTGACAGGCAGGCTTAGATATGATGGATATCACATCAGGCAATTCGGATCATGCAGGGCTTATTTCACATGTCATGTTGCTGCTATTTTATTCAGTGCAGTTTTTTGAATTGAAGGCAGTCTTAACGATTCTAATTTCTTTCTTCTTTCTATAATCCTTCCAAGATTTAATCTGCTCAAACGGTCAGTCAAAATCAAAATCGATTTATTATCTATGAAAGCAAAGCAACAAGCTTTTGTAGAAGAGTGTTTGATGGTGTTTCATTCACAATAAAATGACGATGATGATGACGAGTATTTAGCTACGATTTTATGATTAGTTGATGCCCTCCTGCTCTGTCTGTGGCTGTGGTACAATTACTGTATGAATTCATATCTTCCTTTTGAATCTCTTGATCGAGTCAACTCAACCCTTTAATCCCGTCTCACATCCATCCATCGAAGAAGAAACCATCATTCAAAAAGCTCTCTTGGTTGTGCAAAGGTAGTCAGAGTCTGAACTGGTCTACTGCTGAGAGTCACAGTTGGCAATTGAGATAATTAGCAGAATCAAATAATGGACTGTTCAATCATAAAGATGAGATGAGCATTGATACCGAAAGAACGTCTTACCTGGCAAAGCCTTGTTTTGTGTATACACTTCATAAGAAACCCAGTCGTGTATCAGAAAGAAATCAGGATGCTTACATACATGAGATTTGATGATGATTATTCATGCATTGGATAAAATACTACCTACTTTTACCATCCTCATCCTCCGTCCATTGTCGTCTAAACGAAATTCAAATTCCAATCCTCCGAATCACAAGGACTGTAGTGAAATAAAGCATAGAAGAGGATTGGTTTGTTTCATGCATAAAAAGAGAGGAACAAAGGCAGCGAAGAACGAATTCAAAATTTGAATTGAGCCAAGCCCATCAGCAGCAAAAGATAAAAGCTTTAAAAAACAACAAATGATCCACATCACATCATCCTTTGCATGCATGGCAAAAGGCAATGGCGTGCTTCTTCTTTGCTGACGACTACTGAAAAAAAGTCGACCTCAATAGTTCAAAAGAAGAGAAGAAGAAGATAATGTTAAATTGAGTATAAAAATGTGTTCAGAAGAGATAAGCATACGTGTGCCTATTAGCCTTGTATGCATTTATGAATATCAATGCGGACAAATTACACACGTAAGAAGACCTTCCTTCCTGTATTTCCCTATCTGCTATTTAGTGTCCCATTATTCATGAAGATGACTTAATGAATCATCTTTCAACTCTCAACACCGACAGCCCACCTTGTTTTAATTAAGTCGAGCTAAAACCAGGCTTCCTTAAGCTTCGGCAAAGTCTATGGAGAAAGAAGTAGAGCATAGATAGTCAAAGAACATCAAACGGGATCCCTTGAGCACAACAAATCAAATCCTTGCTTGCATGCAGTTTTATTATAAATGAGGTGTACAAAATTCATAAAATAATGATATTAGGTAATCCATTTCATGCTATGAGGCCATGAGTCAGTTCAAGTCTCACATTTTTGTAATTAACAACCAAAACTGGACCGACGAGAGAGCAAAGCAATCACATAAAGCCTGTCTGATTTGATTTATGCCCTCGTTCTTTTAATCCTAATCGATTGGAAAATTGATCAAGTTTGAACGAACGACACACGGCTACAAATTACTATAATTTTCAGAAAGAAATGAGAGCAATCAGTGCCATTTTTAATCATAATTCGATTCGATGTAGCACTGATTTTGGACTGGTTTGATTTCGATGCATCTATGCAATAATTTATGAAGACGCTCTGTTCTTGATAATGGAGACACATTACCTCATTAAGTAATATCTGTATCTTCAAATTAAGTTGGAGCATTTAAAACTAAAACTTCATTGGACTCTGGACAAAGTCGTCTTTTCCTGAAAACGCAGCACTGCGCAAAACAGTCGAGAGCTAAGCCCTAAAATGTGGTTAGAAGACTGACTTAGCTCTGGATTTTGTTGTCCATTTTGGAAGACCCAAGCTTCCTAAAGAAGCCTCTGCAATCCTGGGCTTAAAAGTAAGAATAAAATTTAGGAAGACGTACGACTGCGATTACAAGTGGCAGATTAAATTACCCTCCCTGACCTTATTAGACCAAAGTGTAATCAGGGTCTATAAATATTCGATGACTGTGATTTAACCACCTTCCTGTCAGCACCCCTAAGGCACCCAAATAAATAAATGTTTGGGTGTTTCAGTCTCGTTTGGGTAAATCTCTCTGCTTCTGCTACACGAGATTTATAACACCATCCCCGTTTAATTAAAGAATTACACAAGAAGGACTTGATTTAAGCTGGAATAAAAGAAGGCTGCTGCATCATCACTTTTTGAGAATGCATTCCGGGCGAAGGTTGGCATCACGACGACGACGACGGACTTTTGTGCAATCAATCAGGAGGCCGTGAGGTACCAACTTAAATACTCGAATTAAAAGGTGAAGTCCACACGTCACTTGTATCAAAGAGTGCTGCTGCAAATGAGCATATCTGATGTTTTAAATTACAGATATTCATCATTCATTTTGCACCTACGCGTTTACATACGTTCCTTCGCAACGACCCCTATAGCTTTGACCACCGTCTTAGAATGTCTTAGGTACAAGGCCCATTAAAACGATCAAGTATGTATAAAAAGGAGGAAGAGGTGGTGGTGGTGGTGGTGGCTAATCATTATTCTATTCGTCAAGGCAATGAATTATCGGGACGTTAGGTTGGTAGGGTGCAAGGTTTGGCTTCTGTCTTAGGTGTCTAAAAGTATGGCATTCATTTTTCAACAATAATTAATGGTAAAAGTTCCTCCCAATTTTGCATAGATTGTATCAGTCAATAGCCTCTTTTCCTTCTTCAACTTCAACCCTGCTCTTCTCTGCCTCTCTTCTGCAAACGAGATGTGTAGAATTGATTTTTTACATTCGTGAAAAATTGTGTAGTTTTTGAATAGCTTTAAGCATTTCACTTTCACTTTAATGCAATGATAGTCTAGTGGGATGTTACTTGTAACTTTCTATGGCAACTTGAACTTGGGTACCTAATTTTTCTTTTTTCTCCATTTGCATACTTAAATACTTATTATTCTAAAGAGAGTTTGGACTTTATCTGATTTGTCCGTTCCTAGGAGTGCTTACTGTCGATGCATGGTTATCTATTTCATCATCATCTCCTCAGCCCTTAAGGGTGAAGGTGGACTTATGAATTCGGAAGCGCTGGTCACATACAAGAACAAGGCTTTCAATACAATACAAAGAAAATTATTTATATAAAAAGATCTGTTGATTCAGAAAAATGAATAATAATTTTGCATCAGCTATCATCCTGCCCTTGGGAGGGAGCAAAGTGTATATTTTTTTAAAGAATCTTTGAAGATGCGGAAGACTGATTTGTGTGGTTTTCTTCTACTTCAGGTTCTATTCCAAGTATGGGAGGAGTAGCTCCATTTATATTCTCCACAATTTACAACGTTCTAACCCCCATATCACTTTCACTATCAAAACACACTTGAGTCATTTATGCTTCAACAGTTCCTTTCCAACGCAACGCAGGTGGACGCAGTAAAGTAAAAAGTGAACTGAATTGTTGTGGGGCTGTGAAAAATGTGTTGATATTTGAATGAATCCATTTTAATTTAGTTTACTTAAGAAGTCCGGATTCCAGATTGTTCAAAAGATAACACTTTTTGTGTTCAGCCTCTAGTCAAACCACACCAAATGTAATTCACGTGCCTTCCTCCACCTCTTTGGAAGAAGATTCATATCTGAAAGGCAAACGTAGTCATAAAAATGGAAACAACTTTAATCCAAAAAAAGCAAGGATTTCTTTCTTCCTTTACTTTTGCCGAGCATCACAAACGAGAGAAAGTTAACTAAAATGCTTCATCCATTTCTGGAAAAGGTAAAAGAAAAGATCTTTATCGAATCACGCTGATCAATCGCTTCTGATTTTGAGTCTGATTTTGAAATTGGAGAAGGCAGTTACGATGAAGTTCTGCCCAAATCTGTAACACTCCTTCGTGATGAGTGGCTTTTGGAGAGATGAAAATCCTTTAAACACTTTTTCTTTTTTAACATAAAAAAGAGATGAGTGCGGATAATAAATGAAGCTTTCGTCGAGAAAGTGGACTCATATATTCCTATAGATCATGAAGGAAAACAATGACGAGAGGTTAAGTTACCATGCAAAACTCAAAAGGTGAAAAATGGAAATATGATTTTTATTTTTGACTTCTTAATATTTGTTTTAAGAAATAATAGCCTCTGATCATCCAGAGTATGCTTAAAATAACAATCAAGCTAATGGTGAAAGAGAGAAATGCACTTTCTTTCGTGTATAAAAAACCATTGTTGTTGTTGTGATAAGGATGAAATCAAATGAAAGAAGCTTCATCTTTTACCGAAGAAGAGGTTCTTGTATTTACTTACTTCCACTGTTTCACTACTCTCATATTGCAACTGGAGAAGAGAAGATGTAGAAGACTGACTTTTGTCCAGGCTGAAGAGAGATGGAGAGAATTCCAGTGTTGGGTGGGCACTCGGAAATGCTAATAAAAATGCTTTTTTTTATATTCTTTTTGGGCGTATACCACCACGTCCATTCCATTTACTTTTGGCTGCCGATAAGAGAAGAGAAGCAGCACGTAATAAATAGCCAAGATGCACTTATTTTGTGGTTTTGCTTCCTTATCAAAACACATAACATAATGTTGCCAACAGAATGATGAAGGATTATCATTTTTTGAGGATACTTAAAGTAGCCAACATTTCTTTCAATTTCAATTTCTTTGGAATAATTCAATGCAATATGAATCTATCCTTGTGCTACATAAGTAAAATACTGTGGCGTACGATGAATTATGCTAGGCGTTAAAGTCAAAATGATGCGCTCATATAAATCTTACTACGCGCATTGCCTTTGTTGTTCATAAAATATTAATTACAAGGGAGAGGGAGAGAGAGTAAGAATAATAATAAATTAGCAAAAATATTACAAAGCATCGGTCGAATGAGATTGCTTTTGCAAAATAATAATTCAAGTCGACAAAATTGATTACTCGTACAATTTATTGATACACATTCTCACACATCAAGTCAAGTCTTAAATAAACTCATCCATACAATGTATCATCCACCTTGTCATGTCGTGGAAAAGATATTCATCTATGCTATAAGAATGGATGGATGGATGGATGGATCTCTCTCTTATTAGGAGATCATATAATAAAGGTTTTATTGAAATGGATAATGTGTGTAATAAAAAGTTATAAAATCTTTGGTCCATGCCAAGTGCACTGTACTTTGTTGGATTATTAGCCAACCTTCCCTCTCGTCTCTCTCGCCTCAAGAAGAAGAAAGATGAGGAGGATTCGTCTTTGCAGTTTATAAAGTTTAGTTTAGCATTTCCTTTTCGGGCGAAGCTGAAAATAAATTACTCTTCTTTACGCATTTATTTAAGCGAACAGAAAAGAGCTTTCTCAAGCCTCAGCCATGAAATCGTTAAGCTAAGCTTGCAAATGCAAACCAAGAGGAGAGAGATGAGAGGAGAGGGTGAAAAACAATGCTTCCATTTTTGGAAATCAACGTCCCATTCATAACAAAAAGAATTTTTTTTTACATAACCCAACAATAAGAAATGTGTAGGATTGGATGGAGAGAGAGAGAGAGAGTCGAATGAACTGGTGCAAAGCAACATGCAATATTTTTTTAGATTTTTCCTCATCTCTTTAAAACTTGTGGGAAATGAAGTCTTTCGTTATATTTTTTCTCATTTTTTAAGCAGTTCTCAGGGTTGGATCAAAAAATCTGCGAGAGAGATCCTCCTCATTAAGCACAGCCCAGGAAAAAGAGTACCAATTAATTCTTCAAAATAAATGATTTATTGGAAGGGTACGTGAAGCCAATCGTATCGGACACACATACATCAATTTTTTGAAAGGAGTAATTAATGTGAAAAGGGTCAACAGCAACAACAAGGAACTTAAGAAGATGTATGTTTTCTAAGAATCGCATTTCTGCACAACTGTGGCTAAGGTAAATAAATAGATAGAAGGTGATTAACTGACTGTCAATCCATCTTGAAATATGTGCTAAATACTTGCCAAAGAAAGTAGTGAAACTCTGAAAGTACCCAACACCACATTTTTATTGTATTTTTTATGTTTCCCTTCGTGCAACATCATAATTGTTATGTTACTGCAGGTGCAAGTCTTTAGCAACAAGGCTCACCGACATGGACATCATGTTGGACTTGGTTTTGTTGAAATGTTCAATGGCCTCCGCTCGAACCTCGGTCCAATTGTACATGTCCCTGTAAAGGGGTCGCACGTACTTCAATCTCCCTTGTTCAGTTACAAACTGGAGGGCAAGTGGCAGAGCTTCCTTCCACTTTGCCTTCATGCAGAGACGCAACCATCTAGAAAAACAATAATTACATAATTAACACATTGTCTCACGATACCCCTGATAGATCTCAAATCATACCTGAACTTTATCTCACAGTTCTTGTAGCTGTTGAAATCATATGCAGCTTGCATTGCCTTCACTTTGATAAGAGGAATGGGATCCTTTTCATCCAAAAGTCCAGAAAGAAACAACTCGATTTGGCTAGAGAAGAATGTGCTGAAATCTCCAGCATTGAATGGACAGTGTCCCTCTGAAGGTTTCCATGCCACCCATTTGTTCTTCAATTTAGTACAAACATCAGCAAGAGTGGTGTCAAACCTAATACAATATGAGGGGTAATGTGAGAATGATGATGATGACGATGACTCACTTTGGATGCACTAGTGGCATCCCTGGAGTGTAAAGCCACCCATCCCAATCAATTGCCTTGATAGCCTCCGCCTTTCCACTTTTCGTGAAATATTCAACAAACATATTCTTGAATACATCCGTGTCAATGGATTTGAATCGATTGGTTTGGATGTAGTGCTTGAAGTATGGTTCAAAGACCGCTGAAAAAGACGATAATTAAGACTTTTTTAATTACAAATGTGGTAAATTACTCACATGGTCCACTCCACCAACTAGGGTCTCCAGGTAAAACAGAAACACGGATCCTTTCTCATAAGGCACAGTGCTGAAATGTTCATCCGGATCCTCTCCCGTCAAGTCAGTAACCAACTTTGTCATGGGATTGTCTGGTTTCAAAGTCTCAATAGCATAGCAAAGACCACTCCATCCACTGATGCAATTGAATTGCCTACAAGAAAGATAATAATTATGAATAATTTTCATTATCTCACTTTCCCCCATACCTGAATTTCTCATCCTTTTTCATCAAGCCAACAATCTTTCTTTCCGCAAATACGGTGAAGCCTTCATTCAGCCAGAAATGTTCAAAATTTTTGTTGGTGACCAAGTTCCCAGTCCAGGAATGTGCTATCTCATGAGCAACTATAAGCAAAAGGGTTTCAAATAAAGAGGAAAACCAGTGAAAGCAAATCACACTTACTGACCAAACCTCGATCTCCAGCCAACAGAGTTGGTGTAGCGAAAGTAAGAGTGGGATTCTGAAAAGCAAGGTCAACACGGCAAAGAAATTAATGTTGGTTAGAGAGAACGGAGTTAGAGCAATAATGAAGTTAGATCAGAACCACATGAACATACCTCCATTCCACCCATGGGAAAGGAAGGAGGAAGGACCAGAATGTCATAAACTCCCCACACGTACCTGAAATTTGAAGTCAAGTCGGATGCTTTTTTACAGTCCATTTGATACAATTACATTTTATCAGAGCTTCTACCACCAAAATCTAATCTATCTTTTGCAACATAAAGCACAAGAAGCAGAAGGAAACTTACTCTCCCATAAGTTGCTCTGCTGCACTCAACATTTTCTCCGTTTCAGCAAACTCATAGACTGAAGCATCCAAGAACTCAGGTTCCGTCCAAACGGTGGAACGTGGGCCAATTTTCTTCCCCTTGATATTACCCACGGCTATCGCAATCAAGTAGGCCGGGATCGGGATCTTCTGGACAAACTTATTTGTTTTTGAGTCTCCTACAGTATCATCATCCTTGGATACGATAGCACTCATCAAAGCTTGCAAGTCTTTTGGCACTGTGACCTAAAAAGATATTCCGGATATGTATCTCAAAATGCCCCAGAATGTCAATTGTGCTTACAACACCTGAAATTAATAACATTACCTCTGCCGAGTAAGTTGATTTCGAGTATGGTGTGTCTTGGCATGGAAGCAATGACCGAGCATGAATCATCTAAGGTACAAAAGTAATCAATATTAAAAAAAGGCGAAATGCAACCCAATACTTGCCTCGCATTGGCTGAAAACGTAAGGATGTTTCTTCCCAGCCGTTTGTTGGGGTTCAAGCCACTGAAGTGCACTGGAATTAGGACTGGTCTCATAGTGGACTTCAATCTCCACTGGGTTCCCTCTGGAAGGTAGCATGGAAGTTTTTAAGATTTGTAAAAGAATATAATCAACGCTTTTAATTACCCAGCATTGTCAAACAAATCACCGGTTTCAATGGTCAGTGGCTGACCAAAGTTCAAGAGAGGGTTGCCAACCTTGTACTCCAACGCTTTGCCTCCCCCACTCTGGATTTTCTTCACAGAGGAGACGCGTGTCGAATACCTAATAGAATAGACATTATTGTCCAATTCATGCAAAGTGAAACATTAAAAAGACTTACAATGGATCGCACAGGTTGCGTCACCGGGATCAATCGGTAAGTCACACTTCCTCCAATAACCTTTCTCAAAAAGTCCACCGTCCACTTGATATGCATATGCTCCATCCGCACATTCTCTAATAAATTAGTTTTTAATTGAGTCATTTAATACGACAGAACAAACAATATTTCTCTTTACCTGGATTAGAGAAAGAGTTGGGGTCATGCGGACTCAACCTTGGACACTGGGGAGTGGTCATCTTTGTTTTATTATTAGCAGTAGCAGCGGCTCCTTGGACGACTGTTGCAAATCCCCTTCGACACCAAATGGACACTGCCGTCACAACCCCAACCACACGAAAAGCTCCTTGCCAACTTATCTTGACTCCCGCACAACACACTATTAAAACAAGAGAGATAAGTCAATGACATGGGAGTGATAAGACAAAAACAACCAATTAAATAAAACAAATCAAAAGAGTCGTCGACTTATTACCCATTCTAATTTAAAAAATGAATGTTTCATACAACTCTCTGTGATAAGGACAACGATGATAAGCAAAAGCAATCTCTCCATGGGGTCACAGTCCCCGTCGTCGTCACACACTCAAAATTTGTTTGGTTTTTACTTACCTTCCTCTAGACCAAAGGAATTGTTCTTTTTGAAGAATCGGCAATTAAAGTTTTAATGCACTGTTGTTATCAATTAAAATTAATACGACGTCAATAAAAGATCAATTTAATGATTTGGCAGCAAAAGCCGGCTGACTCTCAGACTCTGTCGTGATTCAGTTGTGATGAGCCCAACAATGATTCAGGTTCAAGTTCAACTCTCGACTCCCGCTCCAGCATAGTTTCACCATTGTTCACTTCACCTTTGTTCACTTCATCATCATGCGTTTTCATGAACCTACATGAACAGTCGATATATGCATTTTGAAATGTCCATAAAAAAGTATCATTGTTCATCAATTTTGTGAATTGTTGATTGGTCTAAAGTCTCATCAGAACAAGACGAAGACTCTCTAAAAATTATAATTAGTAAGATTTTGCAAATTGACAGATTGACAACTTTGTCCCAAGTAAGTATCTGCAAAGGAGAGAGAGAGAGATGCAATAAATGACCATTATTTCATTATCGCTAAATGAATATAATGGTCTTCTTTTCGTCCCCCCACATCCAAAAATGGAGGACACATAAGGGCCATAATGGTTGGTTCTGCAAACAGTTGTTGAGTCGTTAAGACCTGTCGAAGAAAGAAAGGAAAAAAATTGAACAGTGCCACTTCACAGCGCATCAACAACAACCAATTAGATAGATAGATAGATAGATAGATAGATTTATTTCACGATTGATTTGGCTGTAGCCTTTACAATCACAATATATTATATTTATAATTTTACTTAACTTCGAGTCTTAGCGTAGAGTTACATTATAATTCATTGGTCTATTTCAACATAAGCCTTCATGAAAATATAAACATCCGTCATTTTTTCTTCTTTCATGTCAACAAAAAAGTTCAAAAATTCACTTTCATTTGTAGGAATGTCGTACTTACATAAACTATTTCTAGCCAAGTGGTACTTAGGACATATAAACATGATATGATACAAGTTTTCGGTTTCATTTCTAGTACAATTTACGCAGGTATCATCAATTCCTGGATCGTAGAAGTTGCATAAACTTGCGAGTTTAACAGTTTTCTTACAGACAGAGAGTTGTGATAGATTAGCTCTACATTGCACTATTAAACGTGTAATACACCATGGCAGATTATAATTTAGAAAACCTTCCTCCCTTTTGTGAGTGCGAATTGTTTTATACAAAGGCATAGAGGTACTGTTTTGCATTCTTATTATATCCTGCTCTGAGATTGAATTTATAAATTTTCCAAGTTCGCTTCCAATTTCAATTAACAACGAGGTTTTCCCATCATCATCATAAGACTCCGGTACTAAGTCGTACAAAGGTTTGAATTTATATTTACACAATAGTGACTGGAATTGACGGAACCAGTTTGACTTACAATGCTGTTTCGGTGACTTTGCTTTTACAGCATCATAGCAGTTTCTAAAGAGGCTATCTTTGGGACTTAATATAATTTTAGTCCAAAACCTTATCATATTTTTAATCACAGAGATTTCAATAGTTGGCATATTAGATTCTAACCGTAAAAACCAAACAGGGGTTTTGTGTGGTAGTAAAAATATACGTCTTAGGAACTTGTTCTGAAATATTACCAGTCTTTCCATATTTTCTGGACTCCACACAGGTGAACAATACAACAATATTGATCGCAAAAGCGAATTAAAAAGCGTTATTTGGCTGCCTAGTGTTTTGGTATTGCTTCGATAAAATAAAGAGTGTAGTTGTTTTTCAGCGGCTTCGGCTTTTTTGAGAAAGCAAGTCCCTGAACTTACAAACTTCATTTCTTCATAAAATGTTACGCCCATATAAACTTAGCTGTTGGTAATTTCAGTTTCTTCTTTGTTCCAAAATATCTTTGGCTTGAGGAATTTACTTCAACAACAACCAATTATTCCTATATTTTCGAAAAGAAATCAATCGTCCTATCTCTTGACGCAATCTCTAATGTCCAATAATGATGAAGAGGAGGATGGAGGAGGATGAAACAACAACGTGGTGATATTCATTATGATTTTTTGAGAGTCGTCTTGTTATCTTGGTTTACTTTCCTTTGGCGAAATTTGGTAAGGAATAATAACGGCCTTATATGGGTAAACTGGGGTTGTGTTTCTCCTGTTGTCCTGTTGACAAAGATGGATATCCTTCTTTCTTCAATTACTATCGACATTTTAATGTATTGCCTTGTGTCTCATCATCACGAGGAGAGTCTTTTACTACATGACTTTGATGCCAAAGGAAGAAAGCATGCGAGGCTACTGGTTTTTGTTCAGCTACCGCTTTGTAAAAATGAAAAAATGAAGAACAAAACCTGTCACATTCCCTCTTCACAACAATCAGAATTTTTGCAAAATTAAATTGTCGAGTCATCTATGGACGAATCCATATTAATAGCAATAATTATAGCTATTTAAAAATTACTCTGAAGGGCCTGACCCTAAGGCTAAATAAAGAACCCTTGGCTGTAGTAAAAATCATTTGCCAAAAAGTCAACGAACGAACGGTCAAGCGATAGTTAAAAAGCCCCAGGATTCAAAACTCTTGACTTGTATTTTTTTAAGATACTTGAACATCTCTCAAAAGAAAAGAAAAGAAAGGGAGGAAAAGAAGAACTTATGACCTGTGAAGAAGATTAGATTTGATGATGATTTTGTTGTTGCACCTTCGTTCGAGATCGAGACTGTCTAATAAATCTGCTTCCTGGGACATTAGAAATCATCCCTTCAGCCTTATAATCTGCTTTAAATTTCCATCTGTCCATACATCCATTCCAGACATGCATGCATTCTCATTTCATTATTAGAAATTGCTTTTTTATTCACAGCCGCATTTAATTCTATTTTTCCTTTCAAACGAGAAAAAGAAATACGAGGTGGTTCCATTGTTGACCGGTAAAGTTTTAAAGTTATGACCTTTTTTACACCAATTCTTGTTTGAGACGAGATTAAAATGAGAATGAGTCTCTGCCCAGAAGCTACGCTCGTGTCATTCCTGAAGAGGAAATTTTTTTTCAAAAAAAACTAATTAAATCAATAATTTTTGCCAAATCAATTTGAACCAGAGGAAAATAAAAGGCGTATATAGAAAAAGCCACATAAATACTTTTGAGTTATCAGGATCAGAAGGGAAAAGTGTATGCATAGTAATGAGATTCAACAAAGAGCATACATACAAGATACCCTTTCGATAAGATGAGTTTTTTTTTGTCGTAAATGAATACCTGATGCCTTCAATAATAATTCCCTGCCTGGTGCCTGATGTCTGGATTGACAATGTATTTAATCAGTGGTTGGAAAGTTGTTAAGTTATTGCAGTTTTATTGGCATCACCCACCCTGTCTGTCTACTCCATTTATCTATTCCAGAGATTAGATTGGAATTACAGAGAGAGACGCTCCTCTTTTCCTCTTCAACTTCTTCAACCCCTTCGTAAAGAAGCATTATTGTGAGACATTTTTTTAAATGACTAAAGTAGAAAGTCTATCAAAGATCCAAGGTACCTAAGTTTCAAGTAAACATCTGTATTTTGCGGTGAAATGTAAGTTATATTTGCTTTACCCTTTGGAGGGTCACCATGAGAGCACGCTCCATAAATCTTTGGCTTTGTTAGAGAAAATTAAGGCTGGAAGGCGAGAGACTATGTGCAATGGGAGGGTGTACCTATGATGTTATTATGGTCAACTTAACTACAGCAGTATTGTTGTTATGATTATCATCATCGTCATCATCATCATCATTACTACGATGGGCGACTCGCTCTTTTGCCTTGTATTTCCTCCTTTAAAAGTAGATTTAAACTGGCTTCACAACCGAACATAAATCCAAGTTAGCCATATTTCACATGGAATTAAAGAAACCCTTAAGCCAGGATAATTCGGAAAATATGGTCTTGAGTCTACTTCGTCATTCCTCTTCAGAATCTCAGTCATCAAAGTAACATAAGCCCACATCAGCGCTTTTCCGTACAAACTTTCTTCTTCTACCTTCCTTTAATTGATGCATGAAGAAAAGGCATTATTGTTGCTCATTCTAAGTCAAGCTGAAATGGATTTGGATTTGTTTGAGCAATGGTTTGTACAATTAAATTGAGGAGAGAAGTTGGGTGATCAAGCGTAACCAAATTGCACTTTGTAGCTTCGTTTAATTATAATAATAATAATAAGCATCTCAAGGAAATTGAAGTCGATGATACATCTACACTGCCTTTGGGTGCGACACACGTCTATAAACTTGTAAATCTTCTCATTAGCACGACGCACCTCGTATCAATCAATCAGTTAACTACTTTCCACGATAAACTGTGCACAATTCAACAATTTTTATTGAAAAGCAGCATTAAATCAAAGTGCATCTATCTAAGCAAGCTTTTGGTGCCTGAAGAATTCAAACATAGAGAAGAGGGTGAAAGTTTCGGGAAACAAAATTACTGTATGGAATGATTGGTCTTTTCCTACGGCCTGTGGCTTTGTTAGGTTATTAGGTTATTAGGTTATCTACCTAATAAATTAATAAATTCGTTTCATGTGTCTCCTTGCCCCAATTTGTCCTCCGCATGAGATATGTTGAACGCAGCATACTTCACAAGGAATATGCAATGGCATGAGTGTCTAAAATACCCCTGACGCACCTCCGTGTAAAAGCAAAGACCAACGATAAGCATTGAGACAATTAAAAACCAAAAACAATTGTGTCCCCTGTTTATAGCGCAAGTTGAAAATTGTAAAATCAGATGTTCCGTTTCATCTGCCTTTGTCTCCCACACTCTTCTCTCTTCGTTGCTTTGGCTGAATAAAGAGGTGGTGGTGGCTGTGGCTGGGTTGGAGAATGCAAGCTTCATTTCCAAAGCCAAATACGACAAAACTTTGCATCAACGCTTCATCCCATGCGGTAATCTCAGTCACAGATAACCTCCGACAGATAATCTCAGATAACCTCCATACGCCATTTGCAATAGGATTATTAACAACTTAACTTACTTGTTGTGATCCATAATGGAAATACACACTGTTTGCTTGACCTGATGCTCCCATGTTTTGAATTACGAATTTAAAAGCTGTTAGATTACAATGCCGATAGTGAACATTTGAATTGGTTTATCACTATACGTATACAGCTAGGTAATGATAAAAAGGAGCTTCAGCACCAATTGTAATCGTTAAATTGGTAGACCGAAACTTCAGTGCAATTTAAATATTCATAGTCGGGAAAATAGAAAGCAAAGAAAGTTGACCTCATATGAGGTATCTATGAGAAGCAGAGCCTGTCCATGTATTGAAAAAGCTGTTAATCATTCCGCGCACTTATAAAATAAAGAAAGTCGAGTCGTTGAAAACATTAAGATGATAAGAATAGGGTTGATAAGATAGATGGAAGGAAGGACAGATAAAATATACATCCAAGAACGTAAAGAAACATCATTAATTCCTTCCAATTGCAAACGTCCTTTTGCCGCATGCCCACATATGGAATGCTTGATGACACTTTTTTGGAGACATTTTCTAACTATGTTGTGTGTGTGGACAAGTTCAAGCTGGCTTCACCTTTCACCAATCACCTTTCCCATAAAAATATCGGTATTGTCGTCGTAATGACATACGAAATGTGTCATTCAACTAAGAAATTTTAAGAGAAAAGCACATCACTTGACAAAATGTTCTCTACAATATTTCTAAAATACATCAAATTCTACATGAGGATCATGTGGTTCCTTGGTTGTTTCCCATTTTACTACGAACCGTCGTCAAACGCGATCAAGATCACAGATTCCAAGATAAGGA
>JAQIWU010000927.1:0-20286 GCA_034696445.1 Isotomiella minor | reverse complement strand
TCCATTTCGTGGAAATGGCTGATAGATCAATTATCTTCAAAATGAAAGAGTAGACACGTCGCCTGGTTGTTTTCATGTTGCAATTTTCTTTTAAAAACTAGCACATCGATGCGTCAGACAAGATTACTTTTTTTACAAGTCGACGAACAATCCATCCACCGAAGAATTCAGAATCCTTGTCATCATCAATGGTTACCTACCTTTGCTACTGATGTCCGATTATGGCC
Source organism: Isotomiella minor (assembly GCA_034696445.1). NCBI lineage: Eukaryota > Metazoa > Arthropoda > Collembola > Entomobryomorpha > Isotomidae > Isotomiella > Isotomiella minor. Next base: position 20,059 of record JAQIWU010000927.1, on the reverse strand, counting down.
AAATGCGTCAGTTCTAAAAACTAATAATTGTACTGTACTCTAAAGGCCTGCAATTTTCTAAAGGTAAATGTGCAGACTCCAAATCCAGTAAATCTGATCGGATTTACTGATATAATCTAGTTCACCCTTTTCTCTGGCTTAAAATCTCCTTTGAAGTAGGCTCAAGTTTGTATTGTAATACAAGTTTTAAAGTAGGTAAACGAATGACGAGATGAGGTGAGTTGTATTGCACACAGTAGTGCCTACAAATTTGCTGCATCTGCCTGTCAGTCAAGCTGCTTTTAGTACTTGTGATTAATCCGGGCATTCTGCTGTTCCGTGTATTTAATTCATCATTTGATATTAAGTTTGAATTAAAGCCCCCACACACCACTCGAATTCTGCATCCTCTATTCTCCTGCGTTTAGTTAGTTCCATTATCATTTGATGAGTCGTTTTTCTTCTCCGGCTGACTGCCCTAACTGACGGGATTAAATTTCATTTCATATAATCAAACTGAATCTTTAACAAGAATTAAAATTACGGGGGAAAAGTTTTCCATTCAAGAAGTCTTTTTCTTCTTGGATCATAGGAAAATCCAAAGCCTTTCTTTTTCTCAAAGTCTTTTCCACTCATTTATACAATGGTAAAGGCTGTTGGATTTCCTATATTTTCCCGGAGGAGTCATTTTTCACAGGCTCAGAGCGGGGCTTCCCCTTGCCTAGGACTAATGCAACTCTCGTTTCTCACCATTTTACAGAATTATAGAAAAAGTAACGGGATCAGGTGTTAGGTTTCCACCAAGAGCCGTTAAACTTTCCTGGTTGTTAGTTGCAGTTTTCGGTTCCACTTTGGCAGACAGTAAGAGAAAGTACTAACTAGACAGTCCTTCTGATATACAATACCCACCTAACTCTCTCCAATAAAAAAGTGTGCTCTGCTATACATTACCGGTTCACAGTGTGTGGCTGATGTTAATACATCTATCTTTTGGGCTATATGAGATCAGCCCCTGGAATCAATGAATCTTGTGGAGTAAACAACCCTCGGGAGAAATCGCCATGAAAAAATAGAAGTATTCTCCATTTGAGATCTTTATTTCCTTTCTTTTCTTCCATCCAAAAGAAAGTAAAGTTCTTTCTCTCCCTACAACGCTAGCCAACAAACAACATACTAGCTAGCTGGCCAACACAGCAGCTCCCACCCACCGGAGCCAAAAACTAAGCAAATACAAATATACCCACCAACTGGCATTATTACTTTCACTTTCACTTGCAATTCCCAGAAATGCAGTTGATCGTTAACCATCCCTTCTTTATTTTTCTTTCCTCTCTGCCTCACTTCAGCCACAGCCACGACGACAGGCAACGGGAAACTTGTTTAATAAACTTAGACCCTTGGTTTTAATAATACACGAAATAAATTGCCTCCATCGATCTGCACGCTGATCAATGTTGAAGTTTCATTAATTCTCTATAAATCAATCGCAAGCAATTTTTTTTTCTTAGTCTGCAAAATCGAAGACGGTGTCTTGAACCAAAAAACTAGAGTAGCACGTAAAAGAAACATACGAGACTTCCCCCCCTTGTCTTGCACCTTAAGGTTGAGGTGAAAATTTTAGGGCTAGCGTGCCTTGTATTTTATTATTGCTTTACGATATAAGATTATTGACATCAATTTATGGGCACTTTTAAGATGAGAGAAGGACATGGGCGTAATAAAATAAGCAACCGTACAGGAGGAAGATGTCTGACCGGCGAAAGCAAAAGTGAAAGTGAAATATGGAAAGTGGAAATAAATAGGCCTACGAACCACCCCACACAATAAAAATAAAGATGGGACAGATAACTGGTTTGAACATTCAGGAAACAAGTGAAGGGTGAAAATTTCAAGGTAATACCCTTTACATGCTTGCATCCAATTCCTTGATAGTCAATAATCAATATGCTGCGGATGTCTGCTCTGCCTTGAATGCACATTATTTACCTAAATGCAACTTATGTAAGTACAAAATGTCAGGAGGAAATTTACTTATTGCAATGCATCCCTTTTCTGTCGGGGTAGATCCCTGTATAAACATTTCTCTGAGACTTTTTAGAGAAACATTTTGAGAAGAGAAGTGAGCCGACATCATCCAAAGGGAGAAGCTACCAGAGAATCAGATACAAGAAGAGTGTGAGTTTGGCTAGTGATGGTGCGTAAAAGGGAAAAAGAGATTCAGTCGCTCAAAGCATTCTCAGTTGAGTTGGGACTCTTGCGATGAGACCATCTCAGCATTTTTGTTAACAGGAGGGAAAGTAGTAAAGTGTCTATCTAAACCACCTCAGTGAAACCACACAGCCTTTCTCAATTATTATTAACCAGTTTATTTAACCTGTTGAAAAAATTGAACAACTATATTTTGTATTTGCATTGGCCTTCTTTGAGTTATATAATTAATCACACTAAAGGAAGCTGATTAAGTCTTTACCACCTCGTTTCTTGGATTGAGTGACAAGAGAGACCCGTTCTTATTAATGTTTTACACGCCCATTTTGCTAATGAGATTTATTTCATGCTGTAACGCAACGCGTTTCATGCAATTTCGGCGTACATTTATTTGCAGTTCTTATGAGAGGACTATTCCTTGCTGATCTCCAGCCAGACCCATGAAATAATGAAGGAGGAATGATTGATTGACAAAAGTCCAATTTAGGAAACCGGAATTTATTTATGACGGTCCAAGTGTGCAAGTGAAAATTATTGAGAGCAGTGAGAAAATCAAAAGTGATTTATGGATTATGCATCTCGCTTAACTTCTCTCGTTCATTTGCTGTTTGCAAGTGTATAATATTTATCTGAATGTTTTACAAGTACTCATCGTATTACACTTCTTGCTCTACAAAACCAACCACCCGGCATTCCGACAACAGCAAACCGCAAGATTTCTGCGTTATATTGTGCGTGCTGCGAAGAAAGTAAAGTAAACTAAAGACGTCAGGCATTGGGAATAACTTTACATCATTTGCCAAAAGGAAAGAAGGAGTAAACAGTTGAATTCACGTCTTCCGTCGTTTATAAACTATTCAGATCGTTAGTCAACTTGACTTGACTTCTCTCTCGCTGAACGGTTCACGGGAGTGCTATTTGGTGTAAAACATTTCCACTAATGAGCTTCAAATTCCTTGGATAAATTCATGATTCCCTATCACTTGTAAACTGCTCTCGACTGAAAGTGCTGGAGGTTCTGAATTCTACCTATCAAAGTTAAAACCAGGAAGAGCGGTGAAAAGAAAGTCAATTTGACTTGACTTCCTCAACAAGAGGTAAGAAAATTGACAATTATTACAATTGTTGTAGAATAACTTTACATTACCACAAAGTAAACTGTAGGATTTGATTAGATCAGCTCTATTGCCGAGCATAACTGGTCTCAAATTATAAAATGGGCATAGTGTGCACAAGAATATGTGAAGGGGCTGATCCGTCGTGGTATACTACATTGCCCCAAAAGACGTGGTTCAATGTGAAGGTTTCAATTAACCGAAACCCAGGGCTAAAGGAAAGAAAAATGGTTAAACTCTCGACTAAACTCTTTAACACACTTGGATACTTGAGCAAAACCACTTTCTCCATTTCATTTTACTTTCTCCACGCTCTCGACAATCTTACTTCATTTCTTTCTAGGACTCGCTTTGCATACAAAGTACCCTAGATTCACAATTCCATATCCTCACTCAACCAAAGTTGCATTTGCTGATTTGATTCCCTTTTCAAGTTAGTCTGGAGAAGGTCCATACCTACCAAGCCAATGGAGTCGATTTTCTCTTGAACTGAATTCTATTCCAAGAATGAAATTGCTGATTGTACTTTAGTTAAGTTAGAATGATATCAAAGAAGCAACACTAACATTGACTGTGATTTAGCACAAAAGCTACACTACCACATTACAGCCCGATAGAATAGAATAGGGTCTTACTCATCATACCTTCTTCAACTTTTCCTTTATAATACTCCCCTGGTAGCGGACAGTAGCAATGAGAAGAATTGTGGAGAAAGTTTGATTTTGATTTTGCATGAAATTACCACCGAAGAATGCAGGATTTCTCTGGTTGGGTTAAGATTTTCTTGGAAAATGTAATTCAATTGGTCTTATGCCCCAAAATGAGAGGAGAAAGTTAGCGTTGGGTGAAGAAGTGAGTTGAATCAATCTGAGTTAGGTAGTTTGGTTGAGTTTGGAATGTGGTTTGCTTTCTCCTATCTTTCGAAATATGCAGGCACGCACAACGCGACTCGCACAATCAAGGGTCTTGCTCCATCCGACTAAAAGTGAAAGCTCGAGTCTCTTTCTTCTTCTCTCACTCGCACATATAGATAAAGTATTACTTATGCACAATTTCTTTGCCGCCTGTGGAATATTAAAACGATTGATTTAGTTAAAACGAAATCATCAAAGTCCCAGACCGCTTCCTTTCTTTTCTTTGTATGGAGTGTTTGAATTGCATAAGAACCAGAAGGGATTTAATAAGCTTGCATTCTAATCAAAGAAAATTTTCATTAGCCACTTCCCCCTCTCTCTCCGATCGGAAGTTGTCTAGGAACTTTTTAAGGAATGGAGGAAGTCTGGAGTTGCTCTACCTGTTGTTGATGATGATGAGTTGGTGGCTGCCTCATTTATTTTGATATTGTTCCTCACTTCATGTTCCGTTTTCTTCTTTTCCTCCACGAACAAAATTCATAAAAGATGCATATTTTTGGGGATCTGGCAATCCGATTTTGTAAATTTATGAAGACAGAGAGAGCGTCGTAGAAATAAATATTCGACGCTGGAGGTGTGACTCTCTCTCCCTTTCTCTGACTCTTCTGGATCGTGTGCAGGAAAGAGTTAGCACTTTAATACTCGGCGGTAGGTGTTTCGAATACTTGGGATGACTTGAAGAGAGAGTTGTAAGGAAAAGGAAGTCGTAAAAAGTTGCTTCAGCTCAGCAGCACACAACGTAGTTGCAGAGGCAGATACTTGACTTTGGACTTGGGGGTGTTTTGCTACTGCCTCGTAACCTTGCCTCCGTCCTTTCTGTGACATTGCTCTGTTACGTCTTCCGACATCATAATAGTATCGTAAACAGGAGTCATCGCTCGGAACTGGAAAAGTTGAAAGTTCATCATTTCTTTTCCCTGCATATGAGAATGTACTGCAGACTGAGCAAGGTAATACAGTTTTAGTGCTTATTGTAATTTAGATTAGAACTTCCGTACGAAGATATAAGTAAGTCCTAAGTAGAGTAAAGGGGAAAATGGGAGTGCTGCCTCGTGGAACATGCGTTTAACAAACATGTTGTGTAAATAAATAGCTTGCTCTTTTTGGTAACTTATTAAATAAGGTTGCTATGTTAATGTCATGGCTGCCCCTCCGTCTGCCCTTGATAAATCCGACAACTTTTTTAGTCTGGGGATCGATTTTAACTCTTTATTTCAATTCAATTGAAGAAGTTGACTGCCCATCCCTCCTCTTCCTATAGCCACCACAATTTCACCATGACAACTTTCACCACGCTGTTTCTACGCTGGTTTACAAGTCCGGTGTTAACCGGTGTATTATTATTGAGAACTGCTTCCTGGATGGTGAAGTTCATTCCATATAATAATAATAATAACAGTATAGGGATTTTTTACCTCCATTCTTTTTTAATGCACCTTATCTAAATTGAATTTTTATTTCAGAAGAGAAAGCCTGTCGTAGACGTCGTACTTTGTTACTCTTGCTCTAAATCTGGTTCTCTGCTCTCCATTCCATATATGAGCATTAATTCCAGAAATAAGTGTCTGCCTGCGTACGTCAGGAATGAAAGATAGCATTTGCTTGTATTTATTTTATGCTGCCCTTAACACTTACTTAATTTGGTTTGAAGGGAAACAATTTCTTCTTCCTTCAGGTCCAGGACCAAGTACGTCTTGACTTGAGTGAGATCAAGTGATCAAGAGTTGTGATGGTGCATGAGAATTAAGGCCTGAAGCAAAGTCAAAAGTCTTTGAAAATCAAACAATACGCAGTGAGTACTACACGTAATGTAACATAACTCCCTTTTTGTTGTTCCATCAAGCAATCTGACATCACAGACATAATGCATAAATAGAACACCATCAAAAGAGAAAAGAGTCTCATCTCTACATGAAGATGAAGAGCGATGAATTCACAAAGGACTTGTAACCTATCTCTCTCTCCAGTCAAGTAAAGAAACTTATAAACTTTGGTTTACTTTTCTTGTGGTGGTAAAGTGAATTTGACACAAGAGGATTCCTTGTTAAAAAACAGAGCATCATTTCATGATGATGATAACATTGATTGAGGAGAGTGGAGACCAGGATGAACAAAGAGCACATTCAGGGCATTCCATTTCACTTTATCATTCCATTCACCAAGAGCGGAAAGGAAAGAGACTTCCCTGATTTCCTCGGTTATCACCGTCACCTTAACACTATCTTGAGTTATTTAGAGCTCTCTTTCCTTCCTTCCTTCTCAATTCACTTCAAATGATCTAATATATAATCGAGAGTCACGAAAGGAAAGCACGCCATCATGAGCCTAGAGAAAAACATAACAATCCAAAATACATACATACGCTAAGGTTTTGCCATGGTTTCGGTTCTTCGGAATTAATGTTATCTGAGATTTCTTTTCACATACTCTCTCTCCGGTCTTCTTTTTCCACATCATCAGGGGTGCATGACATGAGTTGTACTTTACGGTGCCTGAGCACGCGAATGATACATTTAAGAAAATTGTTTCATTATAAAACGTTGACAAAAAGTGAATTCATGACTGATTGTACTGCTTTTTATGCGAGAAAATGAAATTACTTTGGACTCGAGACGTGAATGTATTGCATTGCATTACAATCAAGAGAGAGTGAGTGGGGTAGTAATAGGTTTTTTTACCTGAAGTTTTGCCATTTACCTCCCACCAATTTACTCTCCTTCTTGATAGTAGTAATAATAAGGTGTTCATGTCTGTCTCTTGGAACAAAGAAGGGGAAATAAACGGAGAAGATTTAATACCTCATTAGATTAAGGTAGTAAAAGACTGAGCAAGGAAAGCTGGTTCCCGGCTGGAACTACTCCAAAATCCAATTGAACGGAATAATGAGATCCATAACATAAAATAAAATAAGAAAGTGGTGAGAGGAAACGTTCAACATTAATTTCTATCACTCACATTCCATCACTATGGGATCCTATCCATCCCGTCCAGCCACCCGAAATGAAATGAGATGAGAGATTGATGGGTCGGATAGCGTATGGATATTATGGAGGAAGGAAAAGTTAAGGAGCATGGAAAGAAAGAAAAAAGTTGAAGAAAGAAAAAATTGATGATGACAGACATAATCGGATGAAATTTTTAAGAAAGAGCTACGCCCCATCAACAATCAACTTACCTGGATTCATCATTACAAGCATTTTACGCCCAATTTAGTCTTCACTCGTCTTAAACCTGCTATATTACATGGAAAAGCGTCTTCCCTCAACCGAATGATCACCGACCGACCAAGAAGAAGCTTCAACTCAACTCACCTTAACGAAACTTAACTGCGATGTTATCGGTGATTGTTTTGATAAACAGTTTTATAAATGAAGGCATCCAGTCGAAAACGAGGCAGTACTTCTTGAATCTTGTTTTTGTTTTGCTACCATTATTTCAAAATTTTATTATACACACCTACTTACCTGTCCAACCAGTATTTTATATGCTTTCATCACGTTTGGTTCCCCTTATGACTCATTTGGAGGAAGCTCTCTTTGTTCATGCAACAATGACAATGACAGCAGAAAACATTACGTGAGCTATAAATCACTACTTGTTGCATTTTATTGGACGGGAAACAATCGTTGACATGTAGAATGTGGAATGGAAGATGTGGATGTGCGTTGGTGGACTGATATTGATGAAAAATCTTGGCTCAGTCTAGTCTGTCAGAAATGAGGAGTTGATTGACATTTATTAATCTTAAATGCCCCTTGACTATTTGTTTTCACTTTAATTTATTATCATTAAATAAATGATGTCTATCAGTACATCGCTCATTTACATATCTGCACAAGCAAGTGAAGCGACCATACGGTTCTTTGATAAGAAAAGTCCCAATTAATGTTGTACAGGGTGAAAGTTTTTGCTTCTTTGTTATGCCTGCCAACCTGATAAACATTTCACTTCGGTGGATAGACGTAAAAAAATTAATTATGCTTCTTTCTTCTACCTATTTAATTATCACTGGAGACTTGAGAGATCCTTTACCTATCTGATAACCGTTGATTAGAATGACTTGATTACTTCAAAGTCAACTGGACATTTCATTTGTCTAGCCCACAAACAAACCGTATTATCTGTTTCATCAAATCGGTTGCTTTTAATATCCAACCTCAAACTTGGACACATCCTTCGTTTGGTTCAGTTTCTCTGCTGAAATTTTATAACCTACAAGGTGTCATTGGATAGACATGGGCATAATTGATGAATAGAATTTATGAATAGAAAAGCGAATATTTACTAACAAGATTGACCCCACATAATTGTACATATCTACAGATTGAGAGGGAGATAGAGCTAAACCCTTGGACTCTTCCTATAATAAAATTTTTATGATCACTAGCTCACAGTTTAAAGAACGGGAGGAATTGTCTGCATCTGTGGGGGCGAGTAAAATGATAGAGGCATGTGAATATTTAAGGCAAATAAAAAGGGAAATAAAAATGACCACTTCTCAGGTCGCTGTAAACAAATTGGGATGGGATTATGAATTTTAAAACAGTTGGTAACAATACCTTGGGTCTTATAACTAAACATATGCAAAGAGTTTGAAATTTAGAGACAAGGTGGATGGTATTTTCTCTATTTTTCACATCAGATAAAGCGAGTAGTCGTAAACTCAATGAAAATCAGATAATTATCATCATCAGAAGAGTACAAAACTGAGTTTGTTATCCCACATGGTAATTTCATGAGCAATAAAATTGTTTAATATTATAAATATTTCGGTTAACAAGAAAGGGGGATCGTGTTTGAATATTTGTTCACTTGAAGAGGCCAAGTTGAGTAGACATGCAAAAGACTGCTGTGAAATTGGTACTTGTCTCCATTTGAATTACGGCGATTCTTCCCTTTTTGTTGCTCGTTTAGATTGAGCATTGGCCTATATTTTCACTTAATTGCTTAATTTACTGGAATCGTTATTCCTTATCCCCTACTTTTTGATGCCAGATGCCTGCCGCTTTCTGCATTTACTGTCCACAGGAGGTTGGCAATATGGACGGCTATAATTGTGAGTTTTATAGCCAAAAATAAGATTGCCTTTTTTGGCTTCTAAATGCTCACATTCAGGAGTTAGTGTTCAAATCCAAATCAACTTTACTGTTTCGATGTTCAAATGTTGAATATCTTATTCTTTCTACACTGACGATCGAAAAGGTAGTGAAGAAGATGGATCAAGTCAGGATTTAAGTTTTGATTCAATTGTCAATCTATCATCATTCGAATTCCAATGCACTTTAATTGTCTCCAATTTTCGTTCGGAACTAGAAAGAAAGATGATGTGCTGCTACAATGCCGTTAACGTGACAATACGAAACATTACCTAATCATGTGAACTTCATTTGAGAAGACATATAAGAACATTTGGGGAAGGGATATTTCTATTCACTCAGAATATTTCATTGTTGTGTGCAAACTCACAAAAGCGGATGACGGTAGCTGGATCGGATGCAAGTCAGGATTATAATTTGAGGTTCGACTGTTAACTTTACCCGAGAGCTATATTTCATTTTATTTCATCGTATAACTCAATAATGTGCTCGTGATGAGCAAACGCAACTGGACCGGAGGCTCTTTTCGATGTTCAAATTAAATATCATCAAAGAGAAACTTTCGACTCATCCCCAAAACAGAAAAGTTGCTAATATGATGCCCGTTACGTACTACTGGAAGGCGAGGTTGAAAAGAAAGGTTGGTTTGGCCTGGCTTCATTCCATTGTTCAGGATTTCTCTATCGTTCGACCAACATTTGATAATGTCTAAATGGAGAACGTCCCATCATATCCCATACCTACGAGGGATCCTTTGAATTGAATTGAAATAGAGTAAAAGGGTATATTTGTTAAACTAATAATATTGTCCTGTCGGTAATAATCTGTCATGACTATAATATAATTTGGCTTTGGTTCGGATCCAGTGTGCTTCTATGAAGGTTTAGGATGGGAAGCTTTCATGCACTTTCCCTTTGTCAATTCAGAACCAAGTTGAGTTTGACGCTTTTCAAGACCCAGCCGCAGCATCCGTCCAGGACAATATGGGATGGAGTACACTGTTTCTGTTTGGAAATAAAATTAGGGCTAAAATATGGCACAGTTTCTATTATGCAACAACAACGTCAAATCCAATATTCGTTTTGTCCCGATTCAAATACAAGAATGCCGTTTTTTCTTTGATGCAGATGCAGCTGTGATGCGTTTTCTTCTACACAATTTGTTTTATTACTACGCACTTTTCCATTCGTCTTTTCAAACATGAGGAATATGAAGAATATTTATGCATTTTTCAGATTCCAAAAATGCTAATGGATTTTCCCTGCACCATAGCTTCCATAAAATGTGATTTCGCCTTTCTCTTTATGCCATATGTAACGTTTAGCTTTCACCTATGGAACAACAATCTGAATATCCAGTTCCATTAGCATAATAGGTATGAGCCATTAAGAATTAAAAATATACAAACTAAACAACTGTAAATTCGAAAACGGGTGCTTTGCCATATAGGGATACTAGGCCATCCGTCATGGATCGGCACTAATTTTCTGGAAATAATTGGGCCACGTTCGCGGGGCATCCTTATCTGACTGGAACAATGGTACCTTATTGTTCTGTATGCTTTTAAAACGTCAATCGAAATTGAATTCTTTTCATTTACCCTCTGATAAATAGGATTTAAAGAATATGGATGGTCTCGGTTAAAATAGGAGAGACAGCAGAAGTCTCGTGCCTGTGTGTGGGTTAAATCATTATTATTTAATTTTGAATGATAAATCACCCACTGCACACTGCCTTTCATACATCAATAATGTACCCAACTCTTCTTCCACAGATTATAATGTATCACTGATCCCTTGGTGACGTCGTTCGATTGAAAGGGTTACAGACAAGCGTTCGTCCCAGTCCCAATAAAATGGTGAACTTTTAAACCAAATTTTTTGTTCCTAGAAGTTTGATGGGAACGGATAAGGTAGATATTATCTTTTAGGGCCATTAGGTTCTTCTTTTCCTGTTAATATGCAAAAAATAAGGTTCAAATTAAGACAGACGTCTGTTAAACTTCAAAACAGTTTCATTTGTTGTTATCTTTCACTTGAGTGTTCTTAAAGCACATGCATTTCAGTCAAGTCAGACTTGCAAAAAATTGTTTAAAACTGTCTCAGAAAAATTAAACATTGGAATAAAAAAATACGTACATGGGATCCTCTCATAAACGTCAAACATGTTCCCGTAAAAAGTACCGCAATTTAAATTTCAAAAAAAATCATTTGGGGGTAAAAGTTACAGGGAAAAGGGTTAAATCACACTTTTCCAGTTTCACTTGACTTGATTTCCACCCCACATCTTCATAGTTTTTTTACCATGTTTTAGAGGTGCCTGCCAGGATATCATTTCCACAATCTGTTTTTTCAGAGTAGTAGTGCCAGTGCAAGGATAAATTATAAATGTTGATCTTAACTTTTTTGACTTGGTGAAATAAACAAGAACGTTTCCGAAGAAGCACTTCTTCTTTATAAACTGCATCCATAATGATGTAAACCTCCTCTCGTACTTTTCAAGGAAAAGGACAATGTACAAGTTTTCGGTGGAGAGGAGTACTTTTTAAAGATCTGGAGAAATGTTGTACTCCTCTTCTGTCCTCACTACACTAACTGATGCTATTAGATAGAATTAAAGTCTTGATGGTTGGTGATCATCATTTCTGTTCTTCTGTTCTGTTAGTTATGTCGGGTCCTCTGTGTCTGGGTTTGTATATTTTTTCATCTCTCAAAGATTCGAGAAGGGATGAGGGAAGAGATCAGATCCAGACAAACAGTAGTTTTTTTTCAGAAAAGAGATTTGAGATGCAAGTTGTAAATTGTAAGAGAACAAGAAGCACATTGTTCCCCTTCGACGTCAAGAAGAAAAAGCATTTCCATGAAAGTGACTCTTGGAAATTTTTCTTTAAACTTTTTTTTTGTTTTTTGGTTAGAACAAGAAAGATCTGCTCAGAAGTAGAAATTGACAGATTTAGTGTTCAACTTACAGATGCCCTGACAAAAGTGGTTAAGGGTTGTGTATATTATTAGTTAATAGCTCAGGAGAGGAACGTAGTAAAAGCCAATGCATGACTATTAGCGAAATTAACGAGACATTATGTCCTAACTTGGAAATCTTATAGCATTTCACTATGTGATTGGTAAAGCGATTCGATTATTGTCGACTCAAACGAATGAATGAGCAAGAGAGTCACTGTTGTTGATGATTAATGAGGAAAGAATTGTTTCTTATAAGCAAAGTAAAGAAGCATTTTTTTAAGTGACAAGACGACAACGTTACTTTACTTTGTTGTGGCTGCTGGTACAAAAAACATTTTATTATAAGCGTCTGTAATGAAGGTGGAGATATTCTAAATACTTTTACCCACCACAAGCACAGAGATGATGAATGTTCAAATTTATGTCAATTTAATTATCCCTTTCACGTTTTACTACTAGACAAACTCATTTTAAAGAGTAATGAGAGTAGTAAGTAAAGTTTAATGTGGGAAGGCGCTTTCTCTTCACCCCTTTCCAGCACCAAAAAAGCCGAAATGTCCCATAAAAACTTCTTTCTAAAAATCGACTAAACCATTAACGCCCATTTCTATTCTCCTAATTTCTAATTTACTCTTTGACTTTGACTGACTTCCCGAAGGCCGGAAGAGTGAGCTAAAGAAAGGGAAATTCTTTTTTCTATATCTGAACAAGGAAATCTCGACCGCATGAAATTGAGCTCGACTCGAATGACTTGTTTCATTTAAATGCTTTATCATCATTTCTTGGAAAGAATTTATAATTTCTCAGGTGAGTGAGTAACCAACCACCATTAGTTTTCTCATTTCGTGTAATGTGATGATAGCTCTTTACTGGAGAAATTTCTTTTCCACCACAATATTGCCATGTTCTGTTCACACCTTGTACTGGATAATATGAAATCGGAAGGCGTAATCATCTGAACTGAAGGGGAATGATTTTAATGAAGAATGCTTGCTTATAACTAACAAAGTTTCTAAATTTTCTCAGGAACTTGCTTGGTATTTATTTTTTTCTGTCTCAAGTTTTCAATGAATGGAGTTTCGAAAACCAGCCACTTCTTGTTTAGCTCTCTTTCTTTACTCGGAAAGCTCAAAAGAGAAGAAAAGTTTAGTGAAGAGAATTGTTTATAGTAAAGCCTGAAAAGTGAAATTCGATCTATTAAATTGAACAACAAGGCTGATCATTCAAGTAGAAACGGAAGTGGTTAGAATTCAATTGGACCTGTGTATGTGGGCAAGAAGTGCTTCACTGGTTTGTGAATTTTTGGCCAGAAAAGTGTGAAAGTTTGTGTGAAAGCTGCGGTTTCTTTTCCAGCAAGGCAAAATGAGTTTTGTGATTTCATTTTGAACTTTACTAATGTGTAATAGCTTCATGTAATTGTTTACAATAATATGACTTGGTTTACAAGTTTCGCCACCACACCACCACAGCGAATTTCTTACTCTTGAAACGAAGTTAGAAGAGTTAGCAGCAAGTGGTACTTGAGTGTGAAGGAATTTAAGAGATCTTCATCTCACACATTCGCTACTATGGATACGAGAGAGCTACTTTTCTTTTAATAACAAATAGTGGAAGAAGAGTTTTGGATGGAACATTGAACCGCAATTTCTTTTCAGCTTTTACTTTTGGTCTGCAGCAGTTCAACTTCCGTGTGTTTGACTTTAAGTATTCGTTTGTTTATTTATGAAGGAAACTTTAACAATTTGCTTTTCTGGTGAGGAGCGTTTTTAATGCAAAAATTGAAATATTTTTAGCCGCTGGAGCCTCATGTTTTGAGTTATATCATCCATTATGTAAATTTGTGCCCTCTTCTGCCTCACTCCAAACCAGCAACAATGGCATGGCAAACTGTTCTTGTTTAGATTTTCTTTCAGACATGTTTCAACTTTCAGAGTTAGTGCTTTCTTTAATGCCACGTGCCGTACTGTAATGGCATGGCAATGGTCATCACTCCATGGCGTTGAAAAAGGAAATGATGTTTAATATTTCTACTTTTGTAGACAAATACACAACACCGTTTGCATGCGAGATTGCAAATCCGATGATTTATTTGAGAGAGAGGCTTAGGATTTTGTGAAACTTATTAGGCAATATTTCCTATTCAATTTAAATTTTTATTTGAATCGGACTGTTATTAAAATGAAAATCGCACCAACTGGCCCAGTATTGCTATAATCTTTCACAATAGCAGGGGTCTTATTGCATTATTACTCAATTCTTTCTACACTTTTAATTCAAACTGGGTACATCGAAGGTATTAGAATCGAATGAATGAATGAAAGCTGAACAGCACAGCGTGACAAATCAAAAGTCACCCTGGTCGGATGGTTCAATGGAGAATCCCTGTCCCTTGTCATGCCCTATTTAGCATAGATAGAATGAGAATGATGTCTCTTTAATACGCACAAAACGCATTATGAAGATTATCGCCATCCGTAATATGGATGGATGTGCACATTTTAAAGGGGGCAAAGTAAAATATATTACCCTTGTGAAGACCCCCTGGAATTAGTGTGATATAAATAAAAGTAAGGCCTTTTACTGCCATAGCATTGACCAGAATTGTGACTCATGGATAAAAAATTTAATAATAAATTCTGAACCATAAAACTTCAGACAAGTAATTCATCACCCAAACAAATGACACTATACATTTCAACTAAAGCACCATGTGTATGGTGATGTAGATGGAATTGTGTGAAAGAGAATAATCATGGCAGATTTGCCAAGACTGTGGGTAGACAGACAGAAAGACTGTGGGTAGACAGACAGAAAGACTGATAATTCATAACAATTGAAACTACGGTTATTTTTCAACTAATTTGTGATTATCCGATTTCTTGATAGTGCAAGCCAGGACTCAATACTTTTTGCCCAGACTGAGGCTTTAACTTGGAATAGTCAAGAAGTGAGTGAACAGAGCATAATTCCAGATTTTCCTGTTCTCCTTGTTAGTAGGTAGAGAAAGTGAAGTTTCTTTCAAAAGACGTCAGGAATAACCATTTCTCTAGTAACCCTGAACTTGATTAATGGTCTTCTCGGAAAAGTTTCCTTATTATATTAACTTTGGTAAACGAGTATAATTTAATTGCGTCCTTTATACTTTCTCAAACAAAACAAGCTGACAAACTTTGGTCTTTCAATAGTACACAAAACACTTGACACTGTAGTACTTGGAAGAAGTTAGAGTGGCTGGCATAGACTTGGCTGCCTGTCACACTCACTCTATATTTCCATTTTTGCATGGTCTCAGACTGACTATCATCAAGTCTAGTTTAATTAGGGACATGGCACTATGTCTTCTGGTCTAGCAATGATTTGAAAGCACTTCTCTATTCATCCCTTTGCATGATTCATAACTTTAGCTTTTGTTGTTCAAATAAAGGGTAATTTAAATTTATGTGGAAAGAAATTCCGGACCTGTGTTTTGCAATAAAAAGGAAAACTAGCTTTCGGTTTCTTGTTCAACGTTAAGTAGTTAAAATGCTTTATGAATGAAGAGAGAAAGTGGTGGTGAAAGTACTTCCTCAATCATCTCTTCGTTTAGTTACTTTCCAAGAACTTGAGGATAATGAGCGAAAATCGAATTTCCATTGAAAGGTGGATACGTGTGAGCCTCACTCCTTCCTTTTAAAGAAACGTCATGGGAAGCAAAAAGGAAGTCATCGTCGAACGAGGAAATGTAGTGGTGGTGGTGGGTGAGAAACGCATTTTATTTTAGCCAATTGGATTTAATACACATCCATTATGCATTACATTAAAATAAAATAGTATTCACGTCACTTCTCTTCTTCCTTCTTTAAATGGTTGGAAATATTTCTTTCTTTTGGTTATTCAGAGTAAGTTGTTTCCCCTGCAGGGAGTCGAGTTTTCATATGAAAAGAAGTGAGCTGACACTTCAACAATTCCCCCTTTTCTTTCACCTTTCTTCTTTCACTTTCTTTGACGACCTTTTTGATCTTTTGTGCGCAAATATTAAACCAAGTCTTTCTCCCTTCGTGTGTGCATTTGATTGAGTCAGAAGAAAGCAGAGAGGAAAAAGAAGAAAAGAGTGAAAGGGTGAGGTGAGAGGAATTGTCATCAAAGGTTGCCAAAAAAGCCATTCACTGTTTAAAATCAAGAAGAATTTTCTTCTCCATTCCATTGCTACGTTTCATTGTCGAATAATGAAACAGAATCAAAGTAATTGCAATTTGCGACTACACTTTGAGGGAGAGGGATCAAATAAATGGCACCAATTTTTCATTGAAAATCATTCATGTGTCCCTGCTTCAACATTTATGAACTTACAATTTCGTATTTCCTTTATCCCTCGACTTGGGAAAGTCGAACCACAGCAGGAAAACTTTTGTAATGTCGCTCAAAAACGACTTCAATGAAAAGGCTTTTCGGATTTTGATTTTGTCTCAATTGAAGCATTGCTCAAAGTGCTACTCAATAAATGCATTTTAAAAGGAACAGGATTTGCGGGATTTAGCTGTCTCCGAGGCTAGCTACCCTGTTGTTATTGTTGCCAAAAAGAACGGAGATGAAGTACTTCAAATCATTCAATCGAATCTGTCGTGCACCCATTAAAAGCTCCGTGTTCATGTGTCTAATAAGGTTTGGAGTCATAAGTTCTGCTGGTGTTTTTATCCACGGAAACTGAAGTAAATCTCAAAATGACAACTTTAAGCCGGTTCCTTGCGTTTTCTCTTCTGTCTCCTTGGGGAAATCGAAACACAGGAAATGGGTGCATTTCCAGGTTTTTTTGCTTTGTGATTCACTATGAAATTGGGAACAGAAACAACCAGTTACATACTCAGTCTTTAGCAGTTGACATGGGACATATTAAATTTAGCATCAACTAAAAATATGATGGTCATGTTGTCTGGGCAACGCTCACGCTATATGACGGATATTTTGAGACAGCTATAATTTTCAAAGAGCTTTCGAACAATAACGCCATATTACATCATTTCTTAGGATAGTTGTCAGAACTGGAAGCACATCGCCACTAAGAAGAAAAATAAAAGTCAGGTTGGATCTGGGGCTCAGGGGAATAACGATGAATTGGGGGAGAATTCACAAGAGTTGCAATGATGACTTTCAGGATATTAAAGACGACACGTCATTCCAGGGGTAGTACAACATGATGTAATTTCCGTGGAGGGTGCTCCTACTTCCCATTATCCATTTCCATTTCATGCAATGTTTCTCTCTAGCAAAACTTCCGTCGATTAGAACGTGGAATTTGATCTAAAGTCATTCATGACGAAACAAAATGAAGGGGTATCATAAGGAAACTTATTATTAGGGTCTAAATGGATGGAGAAATCCAGTAGCATAAGAAAGATCAACTTAATTTACGACAATGGCGGTGGTGGTGTAGATTATCTGTCGAATTACTTTATACTGAGTCAGTTACTATAATGTAGCATTCTATGATTGCTTGGGGTTGAAAGACTAACTGGTTAGTGCTTCTGTTTCAACCACCACTGTTGGGATGGGTTGGAAGGATGATTCAGAGAGAGGAATGAGGATTATTAGGCATATCATTATTAGGGGAAATGGATGGGAGGAAAAGCGCCTTTCTCCATTACGCTGCATTACGACACTTTAAGTCAAGGGAAGGGAAAATAAGAAATGTAGAAAAAGAGAAAGCAACAGTGTGGAAGTTCTTAAATGACTATCCATCAATATGTCACTGAACTGAGTGAGGAGGGCTTCCAATCCAAATTCTTTTGCTATTCGTTGCACTTGAGAGATTTTCCAACCACCGTTGCCTCTCATGCAAAAAGAAAAGAAAATCCCAATACTGCCAACCTCCAATTGATTACCCTGCTTTCACTCTTTACCACTCCTTACCGTACAGTACACAAAGTAATCACCAGAGGGGTGGAAAAAAGACATAATGGCTCAAGATAACCCTTGACCCGTTCTCCAGTGCATCACTGTTATGTGTGTGTGTGTGTGTATGCCAATAATAAGTAATAATATTATTATTATGTTGCCTACGATAACAGTTTTAGTTTTCCTTCAGTAGTGACATTAGCTGACGAGTGTCAATAATGGATACCACCATCGTCATCGCGTGTGTGCATTCAGGCCATGACGAGAGTGGGGTGTTTATGTTACCTCGTGCTTTACTACTCCAGGCGTGTAGTTTGTAGTCCAGGCGAATTTATATATTGGGGACAAGGGAAGAGGAAAAAGTAGGAAATGATGATGATGGGATGCAGAATACAGGAACGGTTAAAGGATCAACCAAACAGGGAAAGCAATAGAGTTAATATAATGTTGTTATGCTGTTCCCAACTGATCCGACTTGATGAAACAGTTTTCCCAAAAGAATTCTTTCCATCACTTCCTCCCCTTTTATTTTACCATTTTTCCCATTCTCCCAAAACCTTTTTTCCATTTCCTTGATGCACTTTGCTGCAGCTAACCAAACCACACACACACATGCGAGACAGAAGAACTGAAAAAAAGTGTGGAGGAGCACAGTTGCTTGGAGAAAGGAGAAAGGAGTGTGAAATGAACCGTGGACACACATTCAGGGAAATGTAATGGATTTATTGCTTAAACGAGCTCAGTTTGCTTGGATACTTTGTTTATCAATTCGTCAAGGGGTCAGTTGTGCTGTCAATCTAAAAAGGACCTCAGCCTCAGGTCAAGAAAGACAGGCAAGTCGACGTGATAAAGAGGAAAGCAAAGCAAAGACTCAGGAAGTAGCTTCCTTTCTTTCACTGTCTCTCAGCAGCAAATTAAATTTTCTACGGAAGGGGTGACATGACAACGACAACATTTGTGTCTCCATAGTAGCCAGAAACTACCTCACTTGTACGTTATGATGATGTCTTTCTGATTCCTATAAATACTTGGGATGGATGAAGATGAAAGACCTTATATTTTGCAGTCGTAATTGTGTTACTGGAAAACCCCTATTATTCCTCAACCCAACAACCATAACTGCCAAGTGAACAACTGAAAGGACTTAAATTTTAATCGTATAATTTTATGTCGTCTTCCTCCTGGCCTGACTCTTTGAATCCAGTTTAATTCAAAATGAAGAGTATAAAAGAAATATAATGGATGCTTTGAATTGCAATCTTTTATTTTATTGTTCTCGGAGAAATGAACAGATCAGAAGACTGAAATAAAATCTTCCAAGTCCCCCTATTTCTATACATTTAATTTCATAACGTTCTTCTTTGGCATGAATGAGTCACATTCGCAAAAGTAATTTTGTCAACCATTTATTGCAGAACCCACTCATCAATTTAGACACCAACAGACAGATTAAACGCATCTGGCTCCTCATTCTTGTTACGAACGACCGCATTGTAGCAAATAAAATTATCCTTTTGCAATTTTATCGCTGCAAAACATCTGCGGATGCTGTTAGAATGGAACAGAGAAAGAAAGGGAGTTAAAACGATCCTTCATCCAGAGAAGAGTAAAATCTGCCAGCATTGTACTGTGGGAAAGGAAACTTCTTACTTTCAGTTGGGCTTTATTATTTTACTACATTTTTTATTTAAGTTTAGACACCTTGAAATGCAAACGCCATCCCTTTCTCCACAGTTCATTAAAATATCTAACGATGGAGAATCAAGTAACCAAAGAGCTGTGTACAACCATTAAAAACACGGTGGTACATTTGAAATATTGTCCTTTTGCCAAAAATTCTCATTATTTTAATGAGGGAATTTTAATTCTCCATATTCTTATTCTCTGAGTAAAAACCTTTGTCTCAAAATAGTTTC